>APFE031075060.1:169850-189288 GCA_000404065.3 Pinus taeda
TATATTCTTGAGGAAAAATCACAACTTTCTGTTAATAGAAATAAAGAGCTACATCAGTACATGTGCATTCAAATATTGTCCTAAAAGACCTTTGTATGTGCTTAAAGAACTCATCATAGCCAAGCTACCAAAATTTACATCTACCCAGATAAGCTGGGTTTCTCTTTCTTACCCTTTTTTCTTTTGAACTTTATGTGAAACCCCAAAATTTGAAGTGGCCATAACAATACCCAAATTTTCTTCTTCTGATATTGTTGGCACTTGATTGTATGAGTCTGAACTCTCAGAAACGTGGGTTCACTTTATTCCACTTGTTCCTTGGATGTTGCTGATGAGCCCCAGAAATGGGTAATTATATGGGCTAATTTTGCCTCTTAATTCGACTTAATCCACCATTCACATTAGTTTATTGCATGTTTTTTATTATATTTATGCTAATAGAGTGAATTGGGTTAGTCATTATGTCAAAAAGTCTAATGTGTGCTTTATGCAGATTTTTGGTCAAGTTTGAGACAAATCAAAGGTTTAATGAGCATTTGGCAGCACAATTCGTGGAAGAACAAGGGAGAGGATTTGTAGGAGGGTGTCCTCTTCATTTATGAGCCCTTACCTTGAATTCTCCATAAAAAAATTGGAGCACAAAGCCAAGGGGCAACCAAGCAAGTCAAGTAGGACTGTTGTTATCTTCAGTACCAAGAAGCCGAGTTCCTTGATTTTAGGAGGACTGTTGGAGGTCCCCATTTGTATAAATAAGAAGGCTTAGGGCCTCAATTTTGTTAGTCAGATTTTAGTTATATTTTAGCTATTGAATAGTCTATTTTCACACTTTACTGCAACTCTGCATTCAACTCATTTTCGAGCTCTTTCTGTAAACAATTTTGTGATATGACTAGTATTTTTTTATCAATGAAGATGAATTCAGCCTTGAACCAGAACTGGTCTTTCTAAGGGGGCTGTAGCTCTTGGGGTTGGGTCCAACCCAAGTGCCCAATACCTCCTTCTTGTATTTATATGTGTTTTTCTTGCATTCATGAAATAATTTTTGTTATTTAGATTAAATCTTGCTTTATTACTTAGGTTGTTTTTGATGATTAGAATAATTGTTCTTGCTTCAGGTTGATTAGTTAGTTTGCTGCAATAATAGAAAAACATCCACAAAAAAGGCTACCAAGAAGGCTTTGATCTCCTTTCTCCCTCCTTGGGACCATGAATTGAGATCAAAGCACTTTTGCTCTCACCAAAACACTATTTTTTCTTTCCGATGCAATTGCTAGTGTTAGATTTTGAGTTCGAAAAGTTGATATCAGTTGTGTTTTCATGCTTAGATCTGTTCTTGCTCAGTTTCCATAGCTTTCTTGCATAAATTCTTGTCCATCAAGTTCTGTTCAACACTTTTCTGGTTTCTAGGTCAGAATTAGGTCAAAAATAAGTAAAACTTTGTTTTCATAGTTTTTTCTTGGGTCAATTTTGAAAAGAAAAGTGCAGAGCACCTGTAAGACACTCCAGCCTATCCTTCCTCCATCATACAACCTGCTCCAGTCTCTTTCTCAAGATTTCCTTCACTCATTCGCCATACTTTCCTAAACTACCCTAATTTCTACATTCTTGTGCAAAATTGCTTCCTTCACCTTTGAACAAATCCAACCATCTTCCTCACTCCTGAGCTTCATTTACAAGGTCCTAGACCCCTTAACATCTCTATCCATCCTTCATTTCCACTTTCCCACCGTTTTTCCACCTTCAACCCTCTAAAAACCACTTTCGGCCTCTTCCTGTAGAACCCCTGCAGCCTCCTGTAGAAGTTCATGCGAGCGATTTTTCGAAGTTTGATCATGGTGGAAATCTCCAGAAGGGTGCTAAGGACTCCTTCGGTCCTCGCCACACCTTCCCAACCTCCTGAAAATTCCTGCTCCATTTCCTTTCGCCAATAAACCTCTGCATAGTCACAAATTGTTAAAACACAAGCATAATAATTCTGCATAAAATTGCTCAAAAATACAAAAAGATGATTTTTCCATATTTTCCTTCAGAACTAGCTTAAACACATGCATTTTATCTTTTAACTAGTCAATGGCATCCATTCAGTAGTTTAAATCTCTTTCCTTGCATAAGTAGGGTTATTCGGTAAAACTAGGGTTTGTTAGGGTTTACGTTTTCTTTCAGCTTTCATCTTCTTTCTGCAAGTAGACTACCCTCTTTTGAGTTAGCTTCCTTCCATCATAGTTAAAAGATTCTTTTGAGAACTCATAGAAGTTGGCTTGAGCTCCTAGCAAACTTGTGCCAGCTCATTAAGTGACAGCCTGCAGTAAGAGTTAGTACTTGTGCATATAGCACCATCGCTTCCAAGTTTGTTACGAACTACCGGGTTGATAAAAGTAAAGTAGGGAGTCCTAGGAGTTGCAGCATCATTGTTGCAATAGTGGAGCCCACCATTCTTTTTGGTGCTGCTGCCGGGGAAGCGTCAGAGTATTTTGTGATTACTGCTTTTCTTCTATTTTCTACTGCAACCTTCTGCCAAGTAGTTTATTTTAACAAGAGTATAATAGTTGATTTCAATTCTGCACTTTCAATTCTGCAATTTCAATTCTACAAAAGTAGATTAGACATTTCCTGCTTTCATTTCAATTCCACAATTTCATTTCAGCAAGCGTAAATTAGGCATTTCCTGCTTTCATTTCAATTCTGCAATTTCATTTCAGCCAATAGATTAGTCATTTCTTGCTTTCATTTCAATTCTGCATTTTCATTTCAGCAAAATAGACTAGTCCTTTCCTGCTTTCATTTCAATTCTGCATTTTCATTTCAGCAAGATAGATTTTAGTTAGTTGCAGTTCTATCTATTTCAGTTTTTGCAGGTATAAGCAGAAAAAAGAAACAAAAATCACTCAACCAAAAAGATTTCCTTTCATGCCTCGTAGGAGTAGAGATAATTTAGGAAAAATTTTTCCCAACACCCCCATTGCTTCACATAGCCAACCTTCTCACTTCTTCAATGGCTGTGATCAAGAAGAACCCTTAGGTGGACAACAAGACATATTTGAAGAACCTATAGGGAGAAGAAGAAGAAAACATTCCTCTGGAGCCAATGGTTGAAAGAAAAAATGTTGGGAGCAGTACCTTTTCTTCCAACTCATCCATTGAAGGTGAAATTGAAAACATGTGGGAAGATTTCAAGAGCGAGATGAGGCATATGCTTTCCATGCATATCAAAAGATATCAAGAGGAAGCAGAGAGGGCTTTGGCCATCTTTTTTCCTAGGTACAGAAAGCATCCTAGGAACGAATGTCCATTGCATTCTATAAAAGTGTGTTTTGTCTATGAAGAAGACCATCCTACAAATTAGTGCCCTTCCTTACCCGAATTTAAAGCTATGTACCAAGAGGTTGAAGGAGCCATTGAACCACTCTATTTCATAAACCAAAGGAGGCCACATGGACCCAGACCTTATCGGCAGGGAATGCAAGGGACATCCCAGACTTATTACAACCCCCATCAAGCCACTTCCATGCCTTCTTGGGGTCCCCCTGCTCATCCTTCCTGGTCCACACCCCCTCCTTGGTCGTATCCATCTCAATATCATGCTCAAACAGCTACTCATCCATTTCACCCCTATTCTCAGCCACAGCCTCAATGGAATGCACCTCATCAGGGGTGGAGGCCCTAGTACAACTCTCCTCCCGCTCCTTTGCCTCCACCACCTGCTCAACCGAACCCGAACTCGAATAACAGATAGGCCCAACATGTATATAGTGGGGAACCACCATTTCCAAACCCGCACATTGGAGTAGCTCAACCCAATTGCAAAGCTAAGGTACAACACTTCCAAACAACTCCTCTTGAGCTCAATGATATTCACCGTAGCTAAGGGAGATTATTGCAAAAAAGAGATTATATTGATATCATTAAAGGACCACATCCATGAAAAGAAGATGCTAAAGAGAAGGTCAAAGAACCATTGGCTGCACTTGATGAAGATAAGACATCAGAATCAGAGATCGAGAGAGCTCTCTCATGGTTACCATCAAATCCTCCATGTATTCAATTGAAAGATCAGCAAAAAGAGGAAGATATGAAGGTCATGGTAGAAGGTGACATGAAGAATGATCCAGATCAACAAAAGGACGAAGGACACGATAGCTATATTGAGATATGGTTCCAGACGGTCACTAAGGTGCAGCGTCACTCTCTTCCTCAACTATGCTTGATCCCTTCAAAGTCAAATCATTTGGTCTCTGAAATCCAGATACCTGTCAAAGCATGCATTTCAAGCCTCCACATCATTTTGTCTATCATCTCGATGTGCACATGGCTCCATTGGAAATATTCTTATACTTGAAAAGGATTTTGTTTTTCAAGTAGGGTAGGGTAGAGAAATAAAAGAGAAAAAAAAACAAAAAATGAAAAAAAAGAGAAAAATAAAAATCTAAGGTGAAAACCTCCTCGGAGGTGCCGCAGATTGGCTCATTAATTGAAAACCTCCATGAGGCGGTCAATGGGTTGGAAAGAAGAGAAAATAAAAAGAGAATAAGATCCCTGGGTGAAAACCTCCCTTGGAGGTGCCTAGGGCAGGCAATTAGGGTGAAAACCTCCTTGAGGCGCCCTAGTTGTTTTCAAAAAAAAAAAGAAAAAAAGAAAGAAAAGAATGAATTTTTAGTTGTATTGTAGGTTTGCAGGAGAACTTCAGGAAGCAGTAGCACATGCCAAGAAAGCTCTGAAACCAATTACAACACCTATTCTACCTTTCCTCGCCCTTCACCATCATTTTTGACATTCTTTCCACCTCACTGTGCTTCTTTTCTGAAAACTGTGTTTTCTATAGGAAGATCCTGTAGAAATTACAGAGAGTTAGAAATGGACTTCAAAAGCAGTTTGGGGAATAAGGAAGCTTCATAAAGGGTTTATAAATCCCCTTGCAATCTTTAAACCTCTCTCCCATCAATTCCAAGTCTGCATTACAGCCCAGGCTCATTTTTTCTTACTGTCCAGAAAACTGCAGAATGCTCTGATACAAAAATACATAGAGCAGAAATTTGCTTTTTCCTTAACTTGAAAATTGTGCATCCATTTACAAAACTGTTTCATGGGGAGTTGTATAGGGATGATGGCAACATTCCCAAGAAATTTCAACCAATTCCAGTGCACGGTTTCCAAGAAATCAACCTACATCACCTTCAGCCATTTTTGCATTTTCTCCATATCCATCCATCCATTTAAAAACCTGTTTCATGGGAAGATGCATGTGGGTGATAGTAACCTGCCCAATTCCAGTGCACGGTTTCCAAGAAATTGACCTCCGTCACCTTCATCCACTTTCAATCTTTTTCACAATCCATGCATCCATTAACCACAATTTTGCTATGGGAGGTGCATAATGATGATAGAAACATGCTCAAAAAGTTTCAGGTCAATCTAGTCTATCGTTTGGGAGCTATGGACAAAACAAGTCATTGTCCTGCAAAAATCTAGCATCAGCAACATGAGGGTGCAAATCTGAAGGTTGAAACAAAATCCTGCAGCTTAGATCTAGCTAGAGGATACATGCACAAGAAAAATAACCACACATTAGACAACAAAAATCATATAGCAGAAGGGATACGGGCATGTATCAATTGAATATGAGCATGTAGCAGCAAAAGAACTAAGTAGCACACACATTTCGACTTACAGGTAAGTGTCTAAACCAATTCCTCTATTTGCATCTATATGATTCAAAACTTCATAAACGAATGAAATGGTTGGATTAAGCCAGAAAGGTGGCCATTTAACTGGACACCCTCAGCTAGTTTGATCACACTCATCCGGAGATCACACTGCACGTGTGTCGAGTCAACTCATGGAAAAATCTAATAGTCAGGTAGTGGCAGTGGTTTTGGGCTCAAGCGCCAATGATGTCAAGTGATTAACAGGAAGAAAACATACAGTTTCATAATAACACTGCAGTGGGGACCAACGGTCTGCATGGGGCCAACGTACACTTGGCCAGCTCACCCTCCATCATCGGAAGTCTCCATAAATAACCGTAAGAACTCCTCTTTGAAATACTCTCACCACCTTTGTTTCCATTTTACCATCTTCCCCATAGCTGTAGCAAGCTCTATACCACCTCCATAGCAGTGAACCAGTTGTTCTCTGCCATTTTTCAAAGCCCTCCTGCTTATCGGGTTCTACAGGAACAACAAACATAGTCTACAAGAGTAGGAACACAGTCTACAGGAAGATTTCTACAAGAAAGGTAGAGAGCAGCCCTGCAGCTGGAGAATTCGAGATTTTTGCCAAAATTCGAGCTTGGAACAAGGTAGGCTTGGGGAAACTTCTCTGCATATGACCTATTTATATAAGGTGGTGTATTAAAAACATAGTATTAGGTTGAAAGAAAGGAGAAGGAAGCTTAAAAGTCTACTTGCATATTTTCTCTAAGTTTTACACAGTTCTCTATTTTTTTCTCTGCATTCAAAGTTTGTCTTCTTTTTTCTCACATTCTTCTAAAAAAGGGATGCAACCATAGAAGCCAACCTGTGAAAAAAACCAAATTTGCAAGACTGTCCACTCTCTGAAGAAAAAACATTGTGTTATAAATATTCTCCGTTCTGTTAAAAGTATTGATTTTTCTCAAAAACTAAGAAGCAAATTCAAGATGGAAACAAAATGAAGGAAGGGAAATTGCAAATTTTTGTTGTGAAAAAAAACACGAAAAGTTCCCTCTCTGGTTCTAGAAAGACAATCCCCAGTGGTTGCTTTGTTTTTGGTCTTGAAATTTTGTTGCCTTGCTCTTCACCTGAGAATTTCCAGCAGTCACTAAACATCATGACAGAAGGATTCATAGACTCCAGCATTCAGTTTAAGGCAAGGAGTCTAGATCAGCTGGCTCACCATGGGTTAATTAAAATTTTAGTGGAAGAAGCCCTCCAACATTCACACTCCCTAATTGGAAAGTATTCAGAAACATGATAGCAGAAGGTGACATAAAAGCCATCACCTATGATATCAGTCCTTCTGACAACGAGGAAGAAGTGTAGAAAGGGGGAGAAGATGAAGTAACTGATGACTTAGCAGGACAAGAAAAGGAAAAGGAAGAAACTAAAATAGAAGAGGAAAATGATGAAGAGACAGAAGGAGGAGAAAAAGAGGAAGCAGAGGCAAAACAAAGAAAAGGGTCCCCTGAGACTCTAGAAAGAGAGGCAGCAGCTGGCCTCACTACCCTGAGCACACTAATTAAGCCAAAAGAAAAGAGAAAAAGGCAGGCCTCCATGTTTTTCAAGGCCAGGAAGAGCACAAGAATTCAAACAAGTAGAATAGGAGGAGAAGTGGAAGGAAATGGACAAGAAGGCAGAATTTTATGGCACACATGAGCAGACCACATTAGAAGTTTGGGATGATAGGGAGGCCACAAGGGCCATCAAAGATGAGGAGATAGACTAGTTGCTCAGAGGATGAACAACACATTCAGTAGGGGGTGATGATGAGCCCCAGAAATGGGTAATTATATGGGATCATTTTGCCTCTTAATTCGACTTAATCCACCATTATCATTAGTTTATTGCATTTTTTTTATTATATTTATGCTAATAGAGTGAATTGGGTTAGTCATTATGCCAAAAAGCCTAATGTGTGCTTTATGCAGATTTTTGGTCAATTTTGAGACAAAATCAAAGGTTTAATGAGAATTTGGAAGTGAAATTCGTGGAAGAAAAAGGGAGAGGATTTGTAGGAGGGTGTCCCCTTCATTTATGATCCCTTACCTCAAATTATCCATCAAAAACTTGGAGCACAAAGCCAAGGGGCAGCCAAGCAAGTCAAATAGGACTGTTGTTATCTTCAGTTCCAGGAAGCCGAGTTCCTTGATTTTAGGAGGACTGTTGGAGGTCCCCATTTGTATAAATAAGAAGGCTTAGGGCCTCAATTTTGTTAGTCAGATTTTATTTATATTTTAGCTATTGAATAGTCTATTTTCCCACTTTAGTGCAGCTCTGCATTCAACTCATTTTCGAGCTCTTTTTGTAAACAATTTTGTGACTAGTATTTTTTGATCAATGAAGATGAATTCAGCCGTGAACCAAAACTGATCTTTCTAAGGGGGTTGTAGCTCTTGGGGTTGGGTCCAACCCAAGTGACCAATACCTCCTTCTTGTATTTATATGTGTTTTTCTTGCATTCATGAAATAATTTCTGTTATTTAGATTAAATCTTGCTTTATTACTTAGGTTGTTTTTGATGATTATAATAGTTGTTCTTGCTTCAAGTTGATTAGTTAGTTTGCTGCAATAATAGAAAAATATCCACAAAAAGGCTACCAAGAATGCTTTGATCTCCTTTCTCCCTCCTTGGGACCATGAATTGAGACCAAAGCACTCTTGCTACCACCAAAACATTGTTTTTGCTTTCAAATGCAATTGCTAGTGTTAGATTTCGAGTTCGAAAATTTGATGTTAGTTGTGTTTTCATGCTTAGATCTATTCTTTCTCAATTTCCATAGCTTTCTTGCATAACTTCTTGTCCATCAAGTTCTGTTCAACACTTTTTTGGTTTCTAGGTCAAAATTAGGTCAAAAATAAGTAAAACTATGTTTTCATAGTTTTTGCTTGGGTCAGTTTTGAAAAGAAGTGTACATAGCACCTGTAAGACACTCCAACCTATCCTTCCTCCATCATACAACCTGCTGTAATCTCTTTCTCAATATTTCCTTCACTCATTCGCCATACTCTCCCAAACTGCCCTAATTTCTACATTCTTGTGCAAAATTGCTTCCTTCACCTTTGACAAATCCAACCATATTCTTCACTTATGAGCTCCATTTACAAGGTCCTAGACCCCTTAACATCTCTATCCATCCTTCATTTCCACTTTCCCACCGTTTTTCCACCTTCAACCCTCTAAAAGCCACTTTCGGCCTCTTCTTGTAGAACTTCCTGTAGATCCCCTGCAACTTCCTGTAGAAGTTCATGTGAGCAATTTTTCGAAGTCCGATCATGGTGGAAATCTCCACAAGGGTGCTAGGGACTCCTTAGGTCCTCTCCACACTTTCCCAACCTCCTTCAAATGCCCACTCCATTTCCTTTTTCCAATAAACCTCTGAACAGTCACAAATAGTTAAAACACAAGCATAATAATTCTGCATAAAATTGCTCAAAAATACAAAAAGATGATTTTTCCATATTTTCCTTCAGAAATAGCTTAAACACATGCATGTTACCTTTTCAATAGGCAATGGCATCCATTTCATTAGTTTACATCTCTTTCCTTGCATAAGTAGGGTTAGTCAGTAAAACTAGGGTTTGTTAGGGTTTGCATTTTCTTCCAGCTTTCATCTTCTTTTTGAAAGTAGACTACCCTCTTTTGAGTTAGCTTCCTTCCATCACAGTTAAAAGCTTCTCTAAGAACTCATAGAAGTTGGCTTGAGCTCCTAGCGAACTTGTGCCAACTGATCAAGTGATAGCCTGCAGTAAGAGCTAGTACTTGTGCATATAGCACCATCGCTTCCAAGTTTGTTATGAACTATCGGGTTGATAAAAGTAAAGTAGATAGTCTCAAGAGTCGTAGCATCATTGCTGCAATACTGGAGCTCATGAGTTGCTCTTTTCCTCATGCTTATTTCTAGGAGTCTCGATCACTACTAAGTCATTGGGTTTCTCTACATGTTTGGCATGATCCTTCTGCATCTATTCTTCCTCCTTCATTTGGGATCCTTGTTGATTCTATGACTATGGTTGTTGTTGACTCATCAATTTCTTCATCTTGGTCACATAAAAGGGCAGATATGGAAAATTCCATCCCTTTTGATTTTGCAATCTTTTCTTTGCCTTTTTTTTGCTTATGGGCATGAGTTTCGCAAATGCCCTGTCTAATGGAAGATCTTGCACATGAAAATAGTATTGCCAAAATCTAACCATTGTGTCTACTTGAAGTCTTGATGAGTCAAATGGACATGATCTGGAAGGCCTTTTATTAAGTCTATCTCCACACATATGCAGGAAAAAGTGAAGATACCTTTGTCCATTCTGTCTCGATCCATCTTTAGAAATCTCCCCAATGAATTCCCAATGCCTTCTAGAAATTTGTGGTGCCAAAAGAGGAGAGGGAGATTATGTAATCTTACCCAAACTGACATCTTTGTAACTACCATTGTTGTGGCATCGAAATTGGGAAACCATGGAGTTATAAAGAGACCCGCTCTTCCCGACAACCATGGTCCATAATTTATGACAAATTCCAGATCTTTCTGGTTGTTGAATTGAACCACAAAGAATCCCTTTGAGCATAGGTAAATATCACAATTTTTAGTCCATTTGAGGTAGATACATTATTGATATCTTCAGAGTTGGGCCATAAACCATTAACTCAACATATAATAGCTCTGGCTTAGAGAACAGAAAAAAGGCCATTCACATCTAGCAATTTTACTGACAAATTTGGTGCTTTCTCAATCTTTTCAACTAGGTAAGGACTAGGAATTATCAAATTTGGAGTTTGTCTTTGTGGTGTGGCCATTTACCAATGCACTACATCCTTAAATGAGATTGGACCCTTTGCAGTAGAAGTTGATCCCGGTGGAAATCTAGTTCCTAAGGCTCCACCTCTCAGCCTCAAATTTATAAAGATTGTATAATTAGATTTGTTTCCATACTCAT
Organism: Pinus taeda; assembly: GCA_000404065.3. NCBI lineage: Eukaryota > Viridiplantae > Streptophyta > Pinopsida > Pinales > Pinaceae > Pinus > Pinus taeda. Next base: position 180,476 of record APFE031075060.1, read on the forward strand.
TAAAATGGGTGATATCTTACAAAAATTTACCTCATGGAGTAGATTCTGTATATTGTTTGGTATACCCATTTTTTCATGCATCTTCTTTTATAGATCTAATACTAGATCCATTAATCAAACCCCTAGAAGAATTGATTCTCCACTTGGTCTTCAGAAAAATTTGAAATTCTTCTTCCCTATCTAGATCTAAGAATCCAAGATAGTGTCTTCGATTTAGACATAGAAAACCCTATGACATAGATATGGGACGAGGTTGTTAACTCTGTCCATCCAAACCCTCTTCTATCCACAATAAGATCGAAGAACTCTTTAAACTCAAATTTTGGGTTAAGAGAACATGATGACGACCGAAAAAGATGGGACCCAGATCACCACAAAAAACGAGAGAAAGATGGTAGATCTCGCATAAAGCCACCGGATTTGCAGGCTCCTGGTGAAAAAAACCATGGCATACCTCTTCGTCAAAAACCTCTGGGACAAGTCAAAAAGCATTTGCTATTTCATAGAAAGAATCACTTGCAAACCCTAGCTACAAAATCCCCTAGGATTTGCCGAAGCCCTCCAAAAACCTTGCCATTAGAGATTTCAATGGCTATCCATAGCTCGATGACGTATTTGGCCAAATATTATTTTTTAATTATTGTAGTTTTATTTTTAAAATAACTTTTATAATTGCATTTTTCCAATGTTTGTTTTTAATTTTTAGAGTTACAATTGCTTTTTTTAATATAGTTTGAATAATTATTAAATATTTTTCCTTAATTTTGTTTAAAGATTCATGTTTAATCTTTTATTTTTTAGTTATTTGTTTTTTATGGTGATTCTTTATTTTATTTATTTTGAGCGGTTTTATATTTATTTATTTAATTTTAAATTTGTATATTATATTTTAAAATTGTAATATAATGCTTTTAGTTAAAAATAAAATAATATATATATATATATGAAACTATGTGGAGGATTTTTAATCTTGTCCAACATTTTCAGTTGTCACCCACCCATTGTCTGAAATTTGAATGATTATAAAGAGGCTGTGAATTTTTTATATAAGAAAGCTTCCAAAGTCACCATTGAAGAATAATATTAAAATAATAAAATAGTTGTTAAATAATAATAATAATAATAAATTAATGAAAATAAATTAGAGGGAAAGAAGGGGGGTTAAGTCATCGAGAAGGACTAAGATACATGAAATAATTCATTATTAAAAAAGGGATCAAATCAACAACTTCAAATAATTAATTAATTAATTAAAGGGAACGAGAATTAAAAGAAATTGAGGACTATATTAAGACTAAATAAAAAGTTGAAAAGAGAAAGGGTAATCCAATAGATTTAAATAAATGATTAATACATTGAAGGGGGATGTCAATTAAAAAGACATTAAGGATGATATTAATAATTAAGTGGACATGAGATTTTTGATAGAAATAATTAACAAGAGATAAAAATAATTAATGAGAGAGAACTTAAATAATCAATTAAATTATGCATAAAAATGAAGGAAGATAAGGGTAGAATGATAAAACATCTATAAAAATGAAAGGATAAAAAAATATAAAAAGAAATATATTGGAGTAGAAACAAATATGCAAAAATTAATTATATGAATAAATAATTTTAACTAAATATTATTAAATAAAAGGAAGGGGAGGAGGCGGGGCATGAGTGGGGTAGGGGGATGAGAAGGTAAAGGCGAAGAGAGAAGGAGGGTGTTAGGTCCCTATACTAATAGTGTAACCCCTTATTGTTATTAGTGCAACGCCCTTATTGTATTGTTGTGCCCATATAGTCCTTGTGTTTTTATTATTTTGCCCCATAGAAGCCCACTATTGTTATTGTTGTGCCCCTACAATATTATTGTTATGTAGGCTCTGATTGTATTGGGACCCCTTAGACTCCTATATATAGAAAAGAAGCCTTGTCATTTGTATGATGTAATAATTGTTCATTTGTGTAATGTAAAGGAGGTTTCCTCCTCAAAGAGGCTAATTTTAAAGTCATTGATCTATATTTTCTATCTTTTTGTGAGCTGATTGCATAACATTTGGTATCAGAGCTTTGGATTCTAGGGTTTCACTGCTCCAAACAGGCCATCATGGAATTTTCGCTATAACTTTTTCTATACGATGTTTCAGAAGCTACAAAAAAAGCCCATTCAATCCAAAATCAATCAGAACCTTGGGTCTGAATTTCAGATCTTGTCTCACTATATTTTAGGAGATATGATATGAGGAAGTTAAAGTTTTTGCAAGCTCCAGAATTCCATCTCAAACAGGTCATCATGAAATTTTCGCTATAATTTTTTTCTATGAAGGTTCAAACTCTAAAATTAAAACCCATTTGAGCCGAAATCATAGTTAAGCTCGCACCCGAATTTCAGATCTTGTTTTGCTATATTTTCAGAGATACGGTCAAAGATATTTAGGGTTTTTGCAAGCTCATGAATTACATCCCAAATAGGTGACCTTGGGAAAATCATCATAAATTTATTTTTGAGCATTAGATTGAAATTCCATAAGAATTTGTAGAAAGAGGATGAACTGTTCTTTTCTGTGTATTGTTTTCAGGTCCGAAGGTCAAAACAGTGACATGTGGCACTTTGTACAAGTTTGCTCAACTGAAAAAGTATATAAACAGGTAATCTTGGGAGATTGGGCATAAATCTTTCTTGGAGAATCAAACTTTGATCAGATTAGTGGTATTGAAAAGAGGATGCAAAGGGATACCACAGGTCGCAATTTCAGACCTTGAAGATCTGAAATTTCAAAGATACAACAAATTCAAGGTTGAGCTGCTAAAAGAAAGAAAAAGAATGACTCGAATCAAGAAAATAGAAACACCTAGTAAGAAAAATTGGAGGGATGATTTGAAGAATGTGATCGAAGATATATCAATAAGATAAATGCTATAGAAGAAAAATTGAATGAAAACCTAGAAGATTTCAAGAAAGATATGGAAGGTTTGAAGGAAGGTGGGACAAAGTCACTACAAAAAAGGCTTCCTAATTCCAAAAAGGTAACAGAGGAAACTCATGATGAGAACAAAAGAAATGTTAATCATGATTTCATAAACTCTAACGTTGGATTGAAGACCCACCATATTCTAAATATAGATATGATGAAATTCGATGACAAGGATCCGGTAACTTGGATACTACAGATGGAGAATATTTTGATCTACATGACGTGCAACCGCCACAAAAGGTAAGTATTGCATCTTTATATTTAGAACTGAATCAATTTGTATGGTATAGAGAGATTTGTTCTCATAAACAACTTGTCACCTAGTCAATTTTCACGGAGGAAATGATAACACATTATGAGGATACAAAGAGGAACACCTTCTTTAACCAATTGATAAACCTCAAATAAAAGGGTTCAATGGTAGAGCACATTGAGGACTTCCAAAAATTGAATATAAGGGTAAATGATATTCCAGATAAGCATAAGATTGAAGCCTTCATAGGGACTTTAAATGATAACATCCAACATGAGGTTTGCCTTTGGGAACCTAATTCATTGGAGAAGGCATACAAGTTGGCAAGAAAAATTGAAAGCAAAATTATGGCAACAAGGAAGCCTACCACTCATAACTATAAATATGGAAGTGTTGTTTCTCCTAGCCTTTCACCACCTATAAGGTTGACACCACAACAATTGGAAGAAAAAATAGCAAAAGGGATTTATTACAATTGTGATATAAAATACACTAAAGGTCATAAGTTTGATAAGAAGAAATTAATTTACATAGATGGGGAAGAGGAGCAAGAAAATGAACAAGAAACGCCAAATGAAGAGGATATACACCAGGAACCAATCCCATATAAAGAAGAAATGAATTTGACCATATCTTTCAATGCATTGACAGGAATTACCACTCCTCAAACTTTCAAGATAGAAGGGAATATCAAGAAGAAAAAGGTAATAGTGCTGATTAATTCAGGTAGTGCCCATAATTTTATTTGTTGTAAGATAGCCAAGGAATTGAATTGCTTCCTATATCTAGCACCAGAGTGTCAAGTAATGGTTGCAAATGGAGGAACCATAAATTGCTCTTGAAAGTGCCATAATATCAAGCTATCCATGGGAGAATATGTCTTGAATATTCCAATGCTTTCCATTCCAATGGGTGTTGCAGATGTTGTACTAGGAGTCTAATGGCTACAATATTTGGGTACAATAGCTTTTAATTTTCAAGAACTTATCTTGAATTTTTTTTGGGAAGGAAAGGAAGTTGAATTAAGGGGTATCGAAGGTAAACTGGGAAATATAATCAACGCTAACAACATGAAAAAGATTCTAAAGAAATAACAACAGGGCATAATTGCACAATTATGTTCACTAGAGGTTCCCACATCGAAATCATCTATTTCTCCAAATCTCCAAAAAATTTTGGATAATCATTCCAAAGTATTTGGGACTCCCAAAGACATCCCACATATTCATGATCATGATCATGCTATTCATTTGATTCTAGGAAGTGTTCCCCCAAACATTAGGCCTTACAGATATCCATATGCCCAAAAGAGTGAAATTGAGCATATGGTTGCAAAAATGCTAGAGGTTGGTATAATTCAACCTACTCAAAGTTATTTCTCTACTCCAGTGGTATTGGTACACAAGAAGGATGGGTCATGGCACATGTGTTCGGATTATAGGGATCTCAACAAGCTTACTATTAAAGATAAATTTCCCATTCCTATCATTGGTGAATTATTGGATGAAATACATGGAGCAATTTACTTCACCAAGTTGGATCTTCATTCACGATATCCCCAAATTAGAATGAATACTGAATAAATTCCAAAAATAACAGTTAGAACTCGTGAGGGTCATTATGAATTTTTGGTCATGCCTTTTGGCCTTACCAATGCACCTTCTACATTTAAAGCTTTGATGAATTGCATTTTCAAACCCTTCCTTAGAAAATTTGTGTTAGTATTTTTTGATGATATACTAATCCACAGAAATCTTTGGAAGGATCATGTTCAACATGTTGATAGGGTGCTCAAACTATTGGAGGAGAAACAATTATATGAAAAAAGCTCCAAATTTTTCTTTGGAGTACAAGAGGTGGAATATTTGGGTACTCAGTTAGCTCATATCTCATCTTATCATCATCAATTTGATGGGAAAAGTGAGATAGTGAACAAATGTTTGGAAGGATATCTTTGTTTCTTTGTTTATGATAAACATACACAATGGGTCAAGTGGTTTCCTCTGGTTAAATGATGGTATAACACTTCCTTACATAGTATAGAAAAAATAACCCCATTTATGGCACTATATGGATATCATCCACCGTCCATCACATCATCTTTAAAATAAAATTATAAGGTTCAAGTAGTGGAAGATCACATCAAGCATCAACAAAAGTTCTCAAACTCTTAAAGGACAACCTTAATTTGGCATAGAATGGAATGAAACAATAAGTAGATCAACATCGCAGTGATATAAGTTTTGATGTAGGTGACTGGGTATTTCTATGACTACAACCCTACAAACAAATGTTCCTCAAGCAAGCTAAGAAGGATAATAAATTATCACCAAAGTATTATGGTTTGTACAAAGTGTTACAAAATATTGATACTATGGCATACAAATTGGAGCTTCCTACATCTTCCTGAGTGTACCAGTTTTCCATGTTTCATGCTTAAACAAGCTTATAGGTGAGAAGATCTCAGCTCAAACAATATTTCTAGAACTTGACGAGGAACGAAAAATCATATTGGAACCAGAAGTAGTCACAAAAAAAGAAATTGATAGCTATGAAATCAATCAATTTTAGAGTATCTCATCAAGTGGAAGAACTTACCTACTGAGGATTCCACATGGGAGGATGAGAATTTTATACAGAAGCATCTAGAACTACTCAAGCATTGAGGACAACACTTTTTGAAGGAGAGGGGCATGTTAGGTCCCTATACTACTAGTGTAACCCCTTATTGTTATTAGTGCAACCTCCTTATTGTATTATTGTATCCATATAGTCCCCATGTTGTTATTATTATGCCCCATAGAAGCCCACTATTGTTATTATTGTGCCCCTACAATATTATTGTTATGTAGACTCTGATTGTATTGGGACCCCTTAGACTCACATATATAGAAAGGAGGTCTTTTCATTTGTATGATGGAAGAATTTTTTGTTTGTGTAATGTAAAGGAGTTTGCCCCCTCAAAGAGGCTGATTTTGAAGTTGTTGATCTATATTTTATATCTTTTTGTGAGTTGGTTTCATAACAGAGGGGGGGAAGAGGGAGCAGGGTATGGGAACTAATGAGTCATATGGTGGATAAGCGATTGCCAATGGCTTAATTTATAACCATATTCTCAATTACAGTTTTTCGAGTGCTTTTATATTTCAAGGGATTCTTTAATGATTCAAGAGTTTTAAAAAGGAATAGAGGCAAGGATTTTGGATTGCTCAAAGAAGACCAGATGCTTCGAATTAAAAGAGTGCTCGATGATGGCATACTTTGATAGTCAGAGATGATTGGTGTAAATAATATGTTCTTTAATTCGAGATTTGAAGGGACACCCAGTTTAGGCAATGTATGATTTTCCACATGAACAGGGGATCTAGTAAACCCCTAAACTCGACATGCAGTCAGACTTATATTTGGTTGACTGAAACATCTACTTCAAAGTTTTATGGGGTTTGAAAATGGTATTAATGTTGTTTTTTAGTAATATTTTTTATATAAAGTCTGTAGTCCCTTTTATGTAAGGGAAATAAACTTGACCCTGAGGAGGAGAGGAAGGAGGATTAATGGATTTGGAATAAGAGATGGTATTGAATGCTTTATTTATTAGAGAAGAGCAATAGCGATTAGCTCTGAAATATTGGAATAGGTGGGATTTCTTAGAGGAAAGGAATTGGGGAGCATAAATTTTAAGGGTGCGAGAGCTAAGGATTTTAAGAAAACCAGAATTTTGGGATGTGTGGTGGTGAGAACGGACATGAAGATAACAATAAGTGTGGGTATTTTTTCTATAAACTTGATGGGTTAGGGAACCATTAGGAAGCTAGATGATAAGGATATCTAAAAAGGGTTAATAATTATTAGATTCAAATTCCATGGTGAATTGAATATGAGGGGAAATACTATTGAGATGGAACACAAACCCAATTTCCTATTATTAGGTTTGTTAGTAGTGCACATGGAACATCCTTTTACATATCTTGAATCATTTTCATTCATGTGAGACAAATAAAAATACCTTTGAATTTGTGCAACTATTTTGCCTACATCAAAGTGACCAACAATAAAGGAAGTATGGGCTTCCCTTATGGCATTGAATATTTCACCCCATGGAACACATAACTAGCTAAGATGATATAACAACTTTTTATGAACATGATAATCCAACTCTTCAACGTGATTTCCTTGACTCGAGGTTTCATAAACATCTTTCAAATTGTCATCTTGAGCATATTGTTCAATATAACTTTCAAGCATGATTGAGTTGTGTTTAAGAATTAAACATATACATTAACAATAGGCCTTGATAACATATCAATAAATTTGTTGTATATATCTTTCTTGTACCTGATTACCAAATGAAATTGTTGTAGGAATCCCATCCACTTTAAATGTCTAGCTTGTTGTAGTTTGGTTTGTGATTGTAAATATTGAAAAGACTGATGGTTAGTATGAATAATCATTTCTTTACCCATCAAATAGAGCTTCCATTACTTCACACTTTATACCAAAGCATAAAACTCTTTATCATAAGTTGGATAATTAATTACTGCATTGGTAAAGGTTTCAAAATGATAAAAATAGGCTTACCTTGTTGCATCAAGATTTCTCCAATAGCATAATCACTTGGATTTTAGTCATGGCTATTTCATGTATTTACTTGTAACTGAAAGGATAATGGATGCAAGACCTAATTGATGTCAAAACAGTTAAAGGAAGAGGGTGGTAATCCTTCTTGTCAAGTCTCTTATGAGTTATCAGTCATTTATGCTTTTTCTTATATTCATGTCTTGTAGATTGCATTGATGCCAAGTGTTTGATAGAGTGTTAGTCCTAGTTGGGGATGGTCAAACCTAGTCCTGGAGTCATTTTTTTATTTGTAAGTCTTGCCATCATGTAAATTATGGATTTTGAAGGCTACAAGGGTTTTTGGGTAGTGACCTAGATTCTGGGTTTGAAAAGTGGCATGAATCCTAGAGTCGCAGGCACGAAACTGAGGAGAGAAGTCCCCAAATGCACCCATGCCTTGTTGTGGGAGTGACTGGAACCTCACAGATGCACCCTTTTCCATATCAAGGGAGAGTCAATGGGTTTGATTTACTAAAATCTCATTGGGACCCAAGGGTTGATCACTGGAATGACTCAGATGCATTCTAGGAGTCCTGTAGCAAGTGCAGAAGGTCTGGTATGGTGTGTTTCCATTGATTCCACTTCCTTAATGTTGTAGGTTTTAACCCTGTATAGAAATTACTTGCACATTAATTCTAAAACGCAGAAAATAAACAATGTGAGAGCATAACACATAAAACACATATACACAAATATTTTCCCCTAGATCCCAAAATTGGGACTACCATCTTGATTTTTCATTATGTTCCTTTCAATGTTACAATATATATTTATACATGTCGAAGCATCCAATACCATGGACCGAAAACCATCATGTCCAAAACCATGGAACAAAAACCATCATGTCCAAAACCATGTGCAAAAACTGCGTACAAAACCATAGGTAGGTCTGCCCAACCTAATATAGGGTCCAAAAAAAAAAATTCCCCGGGGCGGTGCCCTGGACCCCGTAGAAGGGGGCTAACTGCCTCCCTCAA
>APFE031075063.1:0-37662 GCA_000404065.3 Pinus taeda
AATTGAAATTGAAATTGACTCTTTTACAGAAATCAATTATGTAGAAAGGGAGTTAAGAAGTAGTCAAAGAGTAGACATGTCGAAAACGATCATTGAAAACTAGGTGGTTATGGTCATCTCGCACCTCGTAACTGTTGGACAAATCTCATAGTTCACATGTAGAACTTTTCCACTTGTTTACTCAACCAATTAGATAACTTGTCATTTCTATTTCACTTTCTAATGTGTTAATGGAGATAGAAATAAAATAAGAAATAGAAAGAGAAAGAGACAGTTGAAATTGAAATTGACATTGAATAGAATATAAATATAAATTAACACGTACATGTGCGCTGCATCATAAAAATTGACATGTACGTTAAAATCAATGCCTTAGATTTTGAATAGAACTGAAATAGTATGAAAAAATAGGGTTTTGTGGTAACCTATACGAGGAGAAATTTACATAATTGTATTTTTCCATTTTAATTTATAAAGTGTAAATGGAGATAGAAATAAGATAAAAAATAGAAATTGAAATTTGAAATTGAAATTGACTCTTTTATCGAAATCAATTATGTAAAATGGGAGTTAACAAGTAGTCAAAGAGCAGACATGTCAAAAACGATCATTGAAAACTAGGTCGTTATGGTCATCTCGCACCTCGGAATTGTTCGACAAATCTCGTAGTTCACATGTAGAGTTTTTCCACTTGTTAACTCAACCAATTAAATAACTTGTGGTCATCTATGTACTCGGTAGTTGTATGTTCGGATGTTTGTATTTCAATTTCTAATGTGTTAATGGAGACAAAAATAAAATAAGAAATGGAAATAGAAACAAAAATTTGAAATGGAAATTGACATTGAATACAATATAAATATAAATTAATACGTACGTGTTGGCAATGTCTTAGAAATTGACATGTACTTTAAAATCAATGCGTGAGATTTTGAATAGAACTGAAATAGTATGAGAAAATGGGGTTTTGTAGTAACTTATACGAGGAGAAATTTATATAATTTTATTTATCCATTTTAATTTATGAAGTGTAAATAGAGATAGAAATAAAATAAAAAATATAAATTTAAATTTGAAATTGAAATTGAAAATTTTACCAAAATCAATTATGTTAAAAGGGAGTTAACAAGTAGTCAAAGAATAGACATGTCGAAAATGTTCATTGAAAACTAGGTCGTTATGGTCATCTCGCACCTAGGAACCGTTGGACAAATCTCATAGTTCACATATAGAGTTTTTCCACTTGTTAACTTAACTAATTAGATAAATTGTGATCATATATGTACTCAGTAATTGTCCGCCTAGATGTTTCTATTTCACTTTCTAATGTGTTAATGAAGATAGAAATAAAATAAGAAATAGAAATAGAAACTAAAATTGACATTGAATACAATATAAATATAAATTGACACATACATATGGGCATATGTCATATATGCCTTCTCCGCTAAAGCGTACATGACATATATAATTATTAATCCCACCACCCAATAAGCATCCAGGAGGGCAGGTGTGCGCAGTGTTGGTTGAATAGAACTGAAATAGTATGATAAAATAGGGTTTTGCAGTAACCTATTTGAGGAGAAATTCACATAATTGTATTTTTCCATTTTAATTCATGAAGTGTAAATGGAGATAGAAATAAAATAAAAAATAGAAATTTAAATTTGAAATTGAAATTGACTTTTTTACCAAAATCAATTATGTAAAAATGGAGTTAACAAGTAGTCAAAGGGCAAACATGTTGAAAACGATCATTGAAAACTAGGTCGTTATGGTCATCTCGCACCTCGGAACCGTTGGACAAATCTCTTCACATGTAGAGTTTTTCCACTTGTTAACTCAACCAATTAAATAACTTGTGGTCATATATGTACTTAGTAATTGTATTTCTAGATGTTTCTATTTCAATTTCTCATGTGTTAATGGAGACAGAAATAAAATAAGAAATAGAAATTTGAAATTGAAATTGACATTGAACATTATAAATATAAATTAACATGTACAAGTGGGCAACGTCTTAGAAATTGAAATGTACGTTAAAATTAATGGCTTAGATTTTGAATACAACGGAAATAGTATGAGAAATTGTGGTTTTGCAGTATGGCTTAGATTTTGAATACAACGGAAATAGTATGAGAAATTGTGGTTTTGCAGTAACCTATACAAGGAGAAATTTAAATAATTGTATTTTTCCATTTTAATTTATGTAGTGTAAATGGAGATAGAAATAAGATAAAAAATAGAGATTTAAATTTGAAATTGAAATTGACTCTTTTACCGAAATGAATTATGTAAAAAGGGAGTTAACAAGTAGTCAAAAAGCAGGCATATCGAAAACGATCATTGAAAACTAGGTCGTTATGGTCATCTCACACATCAGAACCATTAGACAAATCTCATAATTCATATGTAGAGTTTTTCCAATTGTTAACTCAACTAATTAGATAACTTGTGATCATCTACGTTCTCAGTAATTGTCTCTCTAGATGTTTCTATTTCAATTTCTAATGTGTTAATGGAGATAGAAATAAAATAAGAAATAGAAATAGAAACAGAAATTTGAAATTGAAATTGTCATTGAATAGAATATAAATATAAGTTAACACGGAGATATAGTGTCTTAGAAATTGACATGTACATTAAAATCAATGCCTCAGATATTGAACAGAACTGAAATAGTATAAGAAAATGGGGTTTTGTAGTAACTATAGGAGGAGAAATTTACATAATTGCATTTTTCCATTTTAATTTATGAAGTCTAAACGGAGATAGAAATAAAATAAAAAATAGAAATTTAAATTGACTCTTCTACTGAAATCAATTATGTAAAAAGGGTGCTAACAAGTAGTCAAAGAGAAGACATGTCGAAAAAAATCATTGAAAACTAGGTAGTTATGGTCATCTCGCACCTCAAAACCATTGGAAAAATCTCATAGTTCACATGTAGAGTTTTTCCAATTGTTAACTCAACCAATTAAATAACTTGTAATAACCTATGTACTCAGTAATTGTATGTCTAGATGTTTCTATTTCAATTTCTAATGTGTTAATGGAGATAGAAATAAAACAAGAAATAGATATAGAAACCAAAATTTGAAATTGAAATTTACATTGAATAGAATTTAAATATAGATTAACATGTACATGTAGGAAATGTCTTAGAAATTGACATGTACGTTAAAATCAATGCCTCATTTGCCTCATTTTGAATAGAACAGAAATAGTATGAGAAAATGGGGTTTCGCAATAATCTATACGACGAGAAATTTACATAATTGTATTTTTCCATTTTAATTTATGAAGTGTAACTGGAGATAGAAATAAAATATAAAATAAAATTTAAATTTGAAATTGAAATTGACTCTTTTACCAAAATAAATTATGTAAAAAGGGAGTTAACAAGTAGTCAAAGAGCAGACATGTAAAAAACGTTCATTGAAAACTAAGTCGTTATGGTCATCTCGCACCTCATAACCATTGGACAAATCTAGTAGTTCACATGTAGATTTTTTCCACTTGTTAACTCAACCAATTAGATAACTTGTGATTATCTATGTACTGAGTAGTTGTCTCCCTAGAGGTTTGAGAGGAGCTAGGGTTCAACAAAGGAAGCGACAAAGATAAACAGATAACCATGGAAGTGTAGGAGGGAGGGAGCTCCACTCCCTCCTATAGTAAGGTGGTCTCAAGCAGAGGCGACGAAGGGAATAAGAGCAAGCCTCCACACTCCTTGAAGGACAAGACATAAATTCCTGAAACGCAAAAGGATGAAGGCTACAAAACCCATGTAGAGGATGCGACCCATGAGGAAGACCGACAGAAGGGGAAAGCAGAAGACAGAGATCAGAGAGTAGAGAACAGAACTAAGATGGGGCCCTGTAAGCCAGAGTCCAACAATAAATTACGAGTAATACTGAATGATCCAACACTGCAAGAGAACATGGATCACATGACAAACTATGCTATAATATGTAAGTTTATGGGAATCTGGCTGACGGAGAAAGCGTTGTACACTTGGATAAAATACAATTGGAAACCAAAAGGGGAGTTAAAGATACATCTAGGATCCAAAGGTTTTTTTACAGTGGTGTTTATGAACTTGGAGGACAAAGATAGGATTTTTGAAGGAGGACCATACTTCTATGTGGCTGTTGGTCTCTATATGTGTCTGTGGATGATGAAATTTGTGCTAGAGTGAGAAACCTTCACTTTGGTTCCAGTATGGATTAGACTTTATTCCTTACCTTTGTATTATTCGATGCCAAAATCTTTAAAAGCTATAGGCAACAAATTAGGTCATTTTTTAAAGATTTCAGAGGCAACGCTACGAGGAAAGTATACCTCCTATGCACGCATATGTGTTGAGATGGAAATATCAAAAGCTCTTCCAGATGAGGTCATTCTAGAAGTCTATGATGATGAATGGGTTCAGGTAATTGACTATGAGCACATTCCTTTCCGATGTCGCAAATGTCACGAGCATGGCTGCCTATTCAGAGATTTCCCTCTTAATAAGAAGGTGGAATACCAAAATACCAACAAAGGGCAGGACCCAACAGGTTTTATTAAAGTGGGAGGAAAAGGTAGAGGAGGGGGAAGAAGGATACAGAAGAACCCTAATGGTTTTGAGATCTTAGGAGAAAGAGAAGAAGATGAAGGAACTCCAAAGAAAACAGAAAATAAGGCAGCAAGGGGCAAAGGAAAAGAGACAAGCATGGAGTTCACACAGGAACAAAATGAACACACAATAGAACCATTGAGTAAGAAGGAAGTATAAAAAGACCACGATATGACTCAAAGTGAAAGCGACACAGAGTACCAAGACTTACAGGAGATCCTAGACATGGAGAACTTGGAGCTAGAAAAGTTTCTAGAGCAAGGAGGCAACCAGGGAATAAACTCCATACCACAGGAATACAATAGATATTCCTTAACAAGTCACACCAAAAATATTTAGGAGTCAAAATAAGACACGACAACCAGGATAACAAAGGGGTTTCCTCAATGGGGTTAATAATAGGAAAATTGGCTAAAAACCCAGGAAAGAGAAGAGGGAGAAAGAGACAGAAAGAATTGTTGCTTGAATGCGGAAAACTCATGATTGACTCAAGTAGGATGAAAGACCTATCCAGTTACTCCTTCACTACCCCCCCCAATGAAGATCACAACCTGGAACATTAGAGGACTAGGGAGTGGGAGAAAATAGAGAAATCTAAGAAATAGAATCAGAGAGGAAAAACTAGACATAGTGTTCATTCAGGAAACAAAATTCTCAGATGAAAAGGTCAGAGAAAAACATAGAAAATGGTTAAATAGATATGAATATCTTGAGGTCAAGACAAATAACTCGTCTGGTGGCATTCTTACTCTTTGGGATCCTCAAAAATTTGGATTGCAGGATGCAGAGGCTTCCATAAACAACCTTTCTTTGATAAACTTTGGCTTCTCACTTCTCTGGAAGATAAAATTTGGCTCCTCACTTCTCTGGAAGAAATGAAAAAGAGATACCTTGCTTTACCCTAGATTCTAGGGTGATATTTTAACATGATACAATCTCTCACGGGAAAAAAGGGGGAACTAGAACACTTGGAAGGGATTCAGTTTCCTTCTAGAACTTCCTGACCAATATGAAACTGGTGGATATGGACACTGGCAATGGGATTTTCACATGGAATAACAAAAGAGGGGGCTCTACCCATGTAGCCTCAAAATTAGACAGATTTATCATCTCAAAAGAACTTCTACTCACTGGGAGGAGCCTGACAGCGTTCATCCTACCTTTTGGTGGTTTTGACCACTAGCCCATACAATTGGAGACTTCTCTAATCGGTAAACAAAGGAACAACCCCTTCAGGTTTGAGAATGTATGGCTCATGCACTCATATTTCCTCACAAACATAGAGAAATGGTGGAAAGAAGAGCTTCACCTACAAGGTACAAAGATGTTCCTTCTACATCACAGGCTCAAACACATTAAAGGCAGACTCAAAGAGTGGAACAAGAATAAATTTGGAAACATATTCAAAGCTAAAGGATAAGTGGAAGGGAAACTAAAGGAAATAAACCAAATTCTCATCATAGAAGGACACTCAAAGGAAAGGAAAAATCTTGCAGACTCACTTCAGCATGAATGGGAGAATAGATGTCTACAAGAGTAAATATTCTGGAGACAGAAATCCAGAGTCCAATGGATTAAGGAAGGGGAGAGAAACACCAAATTTTTCACAAATCCACCATAGCACACAGAAACAACAATAGAATTATGAAACTCACAGATCAATGTGGAACAGGGAAAAATACTCATGAGGAGATGGAAGAGGTTTTGGTCCAGCATTTTCAGGAAATTTCTAAGGAAACCATAGCAGATAGATCACAGTTTACGAGAAGATTTACTCAGTATATTCCTAAACTAATCTCCAGGGAAGATAATCACAATCTCAATAGACTAGTAACAGGGAAGGAACTTGAGGAAGTCATCACATAGATGCATAATGGGAAAGCTCCAGGCCTAGATGGCTTCAATGTGGACTTTTTCAAAACATGCTAGAGGATTGTAAGGCATGATATACTGGAGGTAGTGGAAGAATCATGAAGATCTAAATCTATCTTGAAGGCGCTCAATTAATCTTTCATATCCCTAATCCCCAAATGAGAAAGGGCCAACACTCCAGACAGATTCAGACCTATAGCATTATGCAATGTGGTGTACAAAATTATATCCAAAGTAATTGCCAACCGACTCAAACCCCTCCTCCCAACCCTGGTGTCAAGGGAGCAAATGGGTTAGGCGGAAGGGAGACAAATTCTCGATAACATAATTCAAGCCCATGAAGTGGTTCATTCAATCAACACCAATAACCAGGCAGGGTTGATAATTCAACTGGACATACCGAAATCTTATGATAAACTTATCTAGACTTACATAAGAGAGGTGTTAAAAGCCTATGGATTTGACTACAATTGGATTAGGTGGATCATGGCTCTTATAACCATTTCCAGCTATTCAATTCTTCTCAATGGCTCTCCTTCCAGAACCTTCAAGCCTACAAGGGGTCTCAAGCAAGGTGGTCCTCTTTTCCCTTTCCTTTTTATTCTAATGATGGAAGGGTTAGGTAGAGAAATCAAAGCTGCCAAGGAGGAAGGAAGCATTCAAGGATTGAGACCCATTTGAGATGGAGACACGGTGACACATCAACGATTTGTGGATGATACTATGCTTTAAGGCATACCTACAGTCAAAGAAGCCAAAGCATTTAAGCAAATTTTGCATGAGTTTGCAATGGATAGGGGCATTGAGGTAAGTCTTACAAAATCAAAAAACTTCTTTTTCAATACTGATATTTCGATTTAGAGAAACCTATCCAGAATTTTAGGCTTTCAAAGAGATTCATTGCCCTCGAAGTATCTGGGAGTTCCACTCTCCAACAAACTGTTGCACAAACACATCTGGGAGCCTGTTTTGAATAAAATGAAAGAAAAGATCAGCAAGTGGACAAACAAAGCCCTAAATTTAGCAGGGAGGCTGATTCTCACTAAGGAAATCCTCCAAACCATCCCTATTTTTATGCTATCTACCATTTCAGCACCAACTGGAGTCATTAATCAAATTAGAAACATTCAAAGAGATTTTCTCTTGGGAAAATGTGAAGAGAAGAAAAAATGGGCTCTAGTGGCTTGGGATAGGATATGAAAACCTAAATCCCATGGTGGTTTGTCTTTACATGACCTAGAAATTCTAAATAGAGTTCTGGGTGCTAAAGTTTGGTGGAGATGGCTGAAGGAAATACAAGCCCCCTGGGCGATACTATGGAAACAAAAGTAAGCAATGAATTGGCAGGAAATGAACCTTATGAGAATGATAGGACAAGTGAAAGGTTCACAAGTATGGAATAGGGCCTGGGAGAGCAAATCCTTAGTTCAAAAACATAGTTTCTGGGAGATCAAAAGTGGAAAATGGGCTAGATTCTGGGAGGAAAATTAGCAACAGGAAGGCAATCTTAGCAATGAGGAAATAACAAGTATCCAAGCAGTTACCATAAACAAAGGATTAATTAGGGTGAGTGACTATTGGGATCAGTCAAGGAATAATGGAAAATGGAAAATATGGAAACTTCTAGTTTACAATGAGATGAACATGCTGAAAACTCAAGCTAAAGCCCTTGAAGATATTCTAGACAAAAGGAAGATTCTAACCTCAACTTCAGATGATCAATTAAGATGGGGTAGTAATAAGGTAGGTATCTTCAACCTTAAAGAAGCCAAAAGAATAGCTACAAGGCTTAACCTCCCAAGCATTGACAAGACCTAGAAGAAACCTTTGGACTAACCCTCATTGGATGAATATCAAACTGTTCAAGTGGCTAGTTCAACAAGGAAAGATTCTCACTTTGGAAAATCTAAGAAATAGAGGCTTCGTTGGCCCCTCCAGATGTCACTTGTGTGGAAAACAAGAAGAAACCTCAAATTATCTCCTCAGTCTATGCTCCTTCACTGCCACATTATGAAACTGCGCTAGATATGTCTTTGAGCAGACAGACAGGCAGCAAAATGATATCATTTCTACGCTAAAGAATTGGAGACAAGATTTCTCAGACAAAGAGACAATAAACATAGCCTGGGCTTTGACTCCAGGGTTCATAATCTGTAATGTATGGAAGGAGCACAACAATAGGATTTTCAAAGACAAAACAAGCCCAGTGAGCAGCATCATCAAGCTAATTCTTAAGCAACTCAAGGAAACGGTCAACACCCTTGGGAGTTTCTCTACTGATAAACCCATAGGTCACAGAGAGGCAAGCATCCTAGAAACGTTGGAGCTTTAGGCACATCTCCCTCAAAGCCCTCTGTAGATCAACAAGCATACCTTAGAAGGAGAGGCTTTCTGGCACCCCCCTTCTTGAGGTCTCTTAAAATTTAACATAGATGGAGCCTCTAAAGGAAATCTTGGAGATGTTGGGTATGGAGGAGTCATGAGAGACGAGAAGGGAAAAATACATGTAATTTTCTACAGTTATCTTGGAAAAGCTACCAACAATATGGCTGAACTCATGGCAATGGAACTATTCTTGGAAATACTGATCAATTACAACATGTGTAATGTTATCATTAAGGCTGACTCAGAATTAGTCATTAATTCGGTCAAGCAGATAAGTGCAGGATCTACACCAGAGAAAATTTCAGGTCACTGGTGACTTCTGCAACTCTATCACAAAATTCAAGCACACCTAATAATTCTAAGAACTCTCAGATTTGTGCATGTTCACAGGGAAGCCAACAAAGTAGCGGACTGGCTGGCCAATGCGGGGTTAGAAGCAAATGAAGCAACATGTGTTATAGGTGGGAGGAGGTAACAGACAATACGCTGCGAGATGAATGCTCATCTCGGGCTCTCATGGATAGACAACAATATCATAACAGACCAAGAGACAATATTTTACCTTTTGTCAATGAGGAATAAGAACACAGTAGAAAGTTTTAAAAAGGAGGAGCACTTTAGGACCTCTCAGAAAGTCAGCTAAGTATACAGTAGCCCAGGAGCTACAGGGAGGAAAAGCTTAGAGGAGATGTGTCACCAAGAAAATCAAGAAGATTGACATAGGGATTCCAAGTAGGAGGCAACCCTTCCAGGCGTGTCTTCCTCAAGCAGTGTAGCGGGGGCAAGAGGAAAAGAAAACCAAAGTCCATAATTGCTTGGGAAAAACCACCTTCATTGGGTGCCTTATAACCCAGAAGCGGTTTTCCTGAAATTCAGGCGATGCCACTCAACGACCAACGCGTGGTGGGGGAAGGAAAGAGCTTACCACTCTCATCGCACAGTATTCATCGGGCTTCTATGCTATGCAACTTTGATTTCAGTTGTCGGACCAGAAGGGGGCAGATCTACAGCCACAGTTTGTCATGCAGGTTTGTGGGTCGGGATGGTCAAAACTGCTTACGATTTACCACTCTTATCAGGAGCCATTGAACCCAAAAGTGGTTTTTCAAAAAAGCTGGTGATGCCACTCAACGAGCAACATGTGGCAGGGGAGGGTGAGGGAATACCACCCTCATTTCACGGTATTCCTCAAGCTTTTTAGGCTATGTGATTTGGATAGTAACCATTGGATCAGAAAGGGAAGATCGATGGCTATAGTTGGTCGAGCAGTTTAGTGGTTTTTTGCGGGCTTTTGCTCCACGTGTTACAAAGTTAGACCGTCAGATTATAAGGAGACAGATCAACAACTACGGACAAGCATTCAGACTCGGGGGTCCACACCTTTGCTTGTGGGTCCATGGCAATTTAGACTTTGGTTTTTTTTTGCGCCTCTGAGCGCTTGTTGTAAATTTTGTACATTATTTGCTTTCCTAAGTCAATAGAAGGTTCGTCTCTTTCTTCAGCAAAAAAAAGAGTAATTGTCTCCCTAGATGTTTCTATTTCACTTTCTAATGTGTTAATGGAGATAAAAATAAAATAAGAAATAGAAATAGAAACAGAAATTCGAAATTTAAATTGACAATGAATAGAATATAAATATAAATTAACACGTACATGTGGGCAACGTCTTAGAAATTGACATGTACATTAAAATCAATGCCTCAAATTTTGAATAGAACTAAAATAGTATGAGAAAATGGGGTTTTGTAGTAACCTATACAAGGAGAAATTTACATAATTGTATTTTTCCATTTTAATTTATGAGGTGTAACTGGAGATACTAATAAAATATAAAATACAAATATAAATTTGAAATTGAAATTGACTCTTTTACCGAAATCAATTATGTAAAAAGGGAGTTAACAAGTAATCAAAGAGTAACATGTCAAAAACGATCATTGAAAACTAGGTCATTATGGTCATCTTGCACCTCGAAACAGTTGGACAAATCTCATAGTTCATATGTAGAGTTTTCCCACTTGTTAACTCAAACAATTAGATAATTTGTGATCATCTATGTACTCAGTAATTGTCTGCCTAGATGTTTCTATTTCACATTCTAATGTGTTAATGGAGATAGAAATAAAATAAGAAACAGATATTTGAAATTGAAATTGACATTGAATAGAATATGAATATAAATTAACACGTACATGTAGGTAGTGTCTTAGAAATTGACATGTACGTTAAAATCAATGTCTCAGATTTTGAATAGAACTAGAATATTATGAGAAAATGGGATTTGCAGTAACCTATATGAGGAGAAATTTACATAATTGTATTTTTCCATTTTAATTTATGAAGCGTAAATGAAGATAAAAATAAAATAAAAATAGAAATTTAAATTTGAAATTGAAATTGACTCTTTTACCGAAATCAATTTTGTAAAAAGGGAGTTAACAAGTAGTCAAAGAGCAGACATGTCGAAAACGATCATTGAAAACTAGGTGGTTATAGTCATCTCGCACCTCGGAACCATTAGATTTAGAGTTTTTCCACTTGTTAACTCAACCAATTAAATAACATGTGATCATCTACATACTCAGCGATTGTCTATCTAGATGTTTCTATTTCAATTTCTAATGTGTTAATGGAGATAGAAATAAAATAAGAAATTGAAATTGAAATTGAAATTTGAAATTGAAATTGACATTCAATTCAATATAAATATAAATTAACACGTACATGTAGGCAACGTCTTAGAAATTGACATGTACTTTAAAGTCAATGCCCTGGATTTTGAATAGAACTAAAATAGTATAAGAAAATGTGATTTTGCAGTAACCTATACGAGGAGAAATTTACATAATTGTATTTTTCCATTTTAATTTATGAAGTGTAAGTGGAGATAGAAATAAAATAAAAAATAGAAATTTAAACTTGAAATTGAAATTGATTGTTTTACCGAAATCAATTATGTAAAAAAGGAGTTAACAAGTAGTCAAAGAGCATACATGTCGAAAACTAGCATTGAAAACTAGGTTGTTATGGTCATCTCGCACCTAGGAACCGTTGGAAAAATCTCGTACTTCACATGTAGAGTTTTTCCACTTGTTAACTCAACCAATTAAATAACTTGTGATCATCTATGTACTGAGTAATTGTATGTCTATATGTTTTTATTTCAATTTCTAATGTGCTAATGGAGATAGAAATAAAATAAGAAATACAAATAGAAACAGAAATTTTAAATTGAAATTGAGAATGAAGACAATATAGATATAAATTAACATGTACATGTACTTTAAAACCAATGCCTTAGATTTGAATAGAACTAAAATAGTATGAGAAAATAGGGTTTTGTAGTGACCTATACCAGAAGAAATTTACATAATTGTATTTTTCCATTTTAATTTGTGAAGTGTAAATGAGATAGAAATAAAATAAAAAATAGAAATTTAAATTTGAAATTGATATTGACTCTTTTACAGAAATTAATTATATAAAAAGGGAGTTAACAAGTAGTGAAAGAGTAGACATGTCAAAAACGATCATTGAAAACTAGGTCGTTATGGTCATCTCGCACCTCGAAACTGTTGGACAAATCTTGTAGTTCACATTAGAGTTTTTCCACATGTTAACTGAACCAATTAAATAACTTGTGATCATCTATGTACTTAGTAATTGTATGTCTAGATGTTTCTATTTCAATTTCTAATGTGTTAATGGAGACAGAAATAAAATCAGAAATAGAAATAGAAACAAAAATTTGAAATTCAAATTGACATTGAATACAATATAGATATAAATTAACATGTACATGTCGACAGTGTCTTAGAAATTGACATGTACGTTAAAATCAATGCATCAGATTTTGAATAGAACTGAAATAGTATGAGAAAATTGTGTTTTTCAATAACCTATAAGATGAGAAATTTACATAATTGTATTTTCCCATTTTAATTTATGAAGTGTAAATGGAGATAGAAATAAAATAAGAAATAGAAATAGAAACATAAATTTGAAATTGAAATTGACATTGAATATAATATGAATATAAATTAACACGTTCATGTTGGTAGTGTCTTAGGAATTGAGATTTATGTTAAAATCAATGGCTTAGGTTTTGAATAGATCTGAAACACTATGAGAAAATAGGATTTTGCAGTAATTTATACGAGGAGAAATTTACATAATTGTATTTTTCCATTTTAATTTATGAAATGTAAATGGAGATAGAAATAAAATAAAAAATAGAAATTTAAATTTGAAATTGAAATAGACTCTTTTACCAAAATCAATTATTTAAAAAGGGATTTAACAAGTAGTCAAAGAGCAAAAATGTCGAAAACGATCATTGAACTTTATGCCATTATGGCCATCTCGCAACTCAGTACTGTTGGGCAAATCTTGTAGTTCATATGTCGAGTTTTTCCACATGTTAACTCAACCAATTAAATAACTTGTGATCATATATGTACTCAGTAATTGTATGTCTAGATGTTTCTATTTCAATTTCTAATGTGTTAATGCAGATAGAAATAAAATAATAAATAGAAATAGAAACAAAATTTGAAATTGAAATTGACATTGAATACAATATAAATATAAATTAACATGTACATGTAGGCAGTGTCTTAGAAATCGACATATACACTAAAATCAATGCCTCGGATTTTGAATAGAACTGAAAGAGTATGAGAAAATATGGTTTTGCAATAACCAACATGAGGAGAAATTTACATAATTGTATTTTTCCATTTTAATTTATGAAGTTTAAATGGAGATAGAAATAAAATAAAAAATACAAATTTAAATTTGAAATTGAAATTGACACTTTTATTGAAATCAATTATGTAAAAAGGGAGTTAACAAGTAGTCAAAGAGAAAACATGTCAAAAACGATCATTGAAAACTAGGTTGTTATGGTCATCTCGCACCTCGGAACCGTTGGACAAATTTCATAGTTCACAGGTAGAGTTTTCCCACATGTTAACTCAACCAATTAAATAACTTGTGATCATCTATGTACTGAGTAATTGTATGTCTAGATGTTTCTATTTCAATTTCTAATGTGTTAATGGAGATAGAAATAAAATAAGAAATAGAAATAGAAATAGAAATAGAAATTTGAAATTGAAATTGGCATTCAATACAATATAAATATAAATTAACACGTACATGTGGGCAGTGTCTTAGAAACTGACATGTACGCTAAAATCAATGCCTCAAATTTTGAATAGAACAGAAATAGTATGAGAAAATGGGGTTTTGTAGTAACCTATATGAGGAGAAATTTACATAATTGTAGTTTTCCATTTTAATTTATGAAGTGTAACTAGAGATAGAAATAAAATAAAAAATAGAAATCTAAATTTGAAATTGAAATTGACTCTTTTACCGAAATCAATTATGTGAAAAGGGAGTTGACAAGTAGTCAGAGAGAAGACATGTTGAAAATGATCCTTGAAAACTAGGTCATTATGGTCATCGCGCACCTCGGGACCATTGGAGAAATCTCGTAGTTCACATGTAGAGTTTTTCCACTTGTTAACTCAACCAATTAGATAATTTGTGATCATGTATGTACTCAGTAATTGTCTGTCTAGATGTTTCTATTTCAATTTCTAATGTGTTAATGGAGATAGATATAAAATAAGAATAAATAGAAACATAAATTTGAAATTGAAATTGACATTGAATAGAATATGAATATAAATTAACACGTACATGTAGGCAGCGTCTTAGACATTGACATGTACATTAAAATCAATGCCTCGGATTTTGAATAGAACTGAAATAGTATGAGAAAATGGGGTTTTGCGGAAACCTATACCAGGAGAAATTTACATAATTGTATTTTTAATATTTGATTTTATGAAGCGTAAATGGAGATAGAAATAAAATAAAAAATAAAATTTAAATTTGAAATTAAAATTGACTCTTTTACCGAAATCAATTATATAAAAAGAGAGTTAACAAGTAGTCAAAAAGCAAACATGCCCAAAAAGATCATTGAAAACTAGATCGTTATGGTCATCTCACACCTCGGAACCGTTGGACAAATCTCGTTGTTCATATGCAGAGTTTTTCCAATTGTTAACGCAACCAATTAAATAACTTGTGATCATCTATGTACTCAGTAATTGTATTTCTAGATGTTTCTATTTTAATTATTAATGTGTTAATGGATATAGAAATAAAATCAGAAATAGAAATAGAAACAAAAAATTGAAATTGGAATTGTCAATGAATAGAATATAAATATAAACTAACACATACATGTAGGCAATGTCTTAGAAATTGACAAGTACGTTAAAATCAATGCCTTAGATTTTCAATAAAACTGAAACACTATGAGAAAATGGGGTTTTGCAGGAACCTATTTGAGGAGAAATTTACATAATTGTATTTTTCCATTTTAATTTATGAAGTGTAAATGGAGATAGAAATAAAATAAAAACTAGAAATTTAAGTTCGAAATTTAAATTGTCTCTTTCACCGAAATCAATTTTGTAAAAAGGGAGTTAACAAGTAGTCAAAGAGCAAACATGTTGAAAACCATCATTGAAAACTAGGTCATTATGGTCATCTCGCACCTTGGAACCGTTGGACAAATCTCGTAGTTCACATGTAGAGTTTTTCCACTTGTTAACTCAACCAATTAAATAACTTGTGATCATCTATGTACTCAGTAGTTGTATGTCTAAATGTTTCTATTTCAATTTCTAATGTGTTAATGGACATAGAAATCCAATAAGAAATAGAAACATAAACATAAATTTGAAATTGAAATTGACATTGAATAGGATATAAATATAAATTAACACGTACATGTAGGCAGTGTCTTAGAAATTGACATGTACGTTAAAATCAATGCCTTAGATTTTGAATAGAACTGAAATAGTATGAGAAAAGAAGGGTTTGAAGCAACCTATACAAGGAGAAATTTACATAATTATATTTTTCCATTTTAATTTATGAAGTGTAAATGGAGATAGAAATAAAATAAAAAATAGAAATTAACTCTTTCACAGAAGTCAATTATGTAAAAAGGGAGCTAACAAGTAGTCAAAGAGCAGACATGTCAAAAATGATCATTGAAAACTAGGTCGTTATGGTCATCTCACACCTCAGAAACGTTGGACAAACATCGTAGTTCACATGTAGAGTTTTTCCACTTGTTAGCTCAACCAATTAAATAACTTGTGTCATCTATGTACTCAGTAATTGTCTGTCTAGATGTTTCTATTTCAATTTCTAATGTGTTAATGGAGATAGAAATAAAATAAGAAATAGAAATAGAAACATAAATTTGAAGTTCAAATTGATATTGAAAAGAATATAAATATAAATTAACACGTAAAAGTAGGAAATGTCTTAGAAATTGACATGTACGTTAAAATCAATGCCTCAGATTTTGAATAGAAATGAAATAGTATGAGAAAATGGGGTTTTGCAAAATGAAATAGTATGAGAAAATGGGGTTTTGCAGTAACCTATACCAGGAGAAATTTACATAATTGTATTTTTCATTTTAATTTATGAAGTGTAACTAGAGATAGAGATAAAATAAAAAATAGAAATTTGAAATTGAAACTGAAATTGACTGTTTTACTGAAATCAATTATGTAAAAAGGGAGTTAACAAGTAGACAAAGAGCATACATGTCAAAAACGTTCATTGAAAACTAGGTCGTTATGGTCATCTTGCACCTCGGAACCGTTGGACAAATCTCGTGGTTCACATGTAGGGCTTTTCCACTTGTTAAATCAACCAATTAGATAACTTGTGATCATCCATGTACTTAGTAATTGTCTCCCTAGATGTTTCTATTTCACTTTCTAATGTGTTATTGGAGATAGAAATAAAATAAGAAAATGGAAACATAAATTTGAAATTGAAATTGACATTGAGTAGAATATGAATATAAATTAACACGTATAGGTAGGCAGTGTCTTAGAAATTGACATGTACGTTAAAATCAATGCCTTAGATTTTGAATAGAACTAAAATAGTATGAGAAAATGGGGTTTTGCAGTAACCTATACAAGGAGAAATTTACATAATTGTATTTTTCCATTTTAATTTATGAAGTGTAAATGGAGATAGAAATAAAATAAAAAATTTAAATTTAAATTTGAAATTTAAATTGGCTCTTTTACCGAAATCAATTATGTAAAAAGGGAGTTAACAAACAGTCAAAGAGCAAACATGTCGAAAACGATCCTTGAAATCTAGTTCGTTATGTTCATCTCGCACCTCAGAACCATTGGACAAATCTCGAAGTTAACGTGCAGAGTTTTTCCACTAGTTAACTCAACCAATTAAATAGTTTGTGATCATCTATGTACTAAGTAAATGTATGTCTAAATGTTTCTATTTCAATTTTTAATGTGTTAATGGAGATAGAAAGAAAATAAGAAATAGAAATAGAAACAAAAAATTCAAATTGAAATTGTCATTGAATAGAATATAAATATAAATTAACACATACATGTAGACAATGTCTTAGAAATTGACATGTACATTAAAATCAATGCCTTAGATTTAGAATAGAAGTGAAATAGTATGAGAAAATGGGGTTTTGCAGTAACCTATTCGAGGAGAAATTTACATAATTGTATTTTTCCATTTTAATTTATGAAGTGTAAATGGAGATAGAAATAAAATAAAAAATAGAAATTTAAATTGAAAAAGGGAGTTAACAAGTAGTCAAAGAGCAGACATGTTGAAAACGATCATTGAAAACTAGGTTGTTATGGTTGTCTCGTACCTCAGAACCGTTGGACAAATCTTGTCGTTTACATGTAGAGTTTTTCCACTTGTTAACTCAACCATTTAAATAACTTGTGTCATCTATGTACTCAGTAATTGTCTGTCTAGATATTTCTATTTCTATTTCTAATGTGTTAATGGAGATAGAAATAAAATAAGAAATATAAATAGTACAAAAATATGAAATTGAAACTGACATTGAATAGAATATAAATATAAATTAACACATACATGTGGATAGTGTCTTAGAAATTTACATGTACATTAAAATCAATGGCTCAGATTTTGAATAGAATTGAAATAGTATGAGAAAATGGGGTTTTGCAGTAACCTATATGAGGAGAAATTTACATAATTACATTTTTCCATTTTAATTTATGAAGTGTAACTGGAAATAGAAATAAAATCAAAAATAGCAATTGAAATTGAATCTTTTACCGAAATAAATTATGTAAAAAAGGATTTAGAAAGTAGTTAAAGAGCGGACATGTCGAAAATTTTCATTGAAAACTAGGTCATTATGGTCATCTCGCACCTCCTAACCGTTGGACAAATCTCGTAGTTTATATGTAGAATTTTTCCACTTGTTAACTCAACCAATTAGATAACTTGTGATCATCTATGTACTCATTAATTGTTTGCCTAGATGTTTCCTTTTCACTTTCTAATGTGTTAATGGAGATAGAAATAAAATAAGAAATAGAAATAGAAAAAGAAATTTGAAATTGAAATTGACATTGAACAGAATATAAACATAAATTAACAGTTAGGTGTGGGAAACATCTTAGAAATTGACAAGTACGTTAAAATCAATGCCTCAAATTTTTAATAGAACTCAAAAAAATGAGAAAATGGGGTTTTGCAGTAACCTATATGAGGAGAAATTTACATAATTGTTTTTTTCCATTTTAATTTATGAAGTGTAATTGGAGATAGTAATAAAATAAAAAATAGAAATTTAAATTTGAAATTGAAATTGACATTAAATAGAATATAAATATAAATTAACACGTACATGTGGCTAGAGTCTTAGAAATTGACATGTACGTTAAAATCAATGCCTCAAATTTTGAATAGAACTGAAATAGTATGAGAAAATGGGGTTTTGAAATAACCTATACGAGGATAAATTTACATAATTGTATTTTACTAAAATCAATTATGTAAAAGCGGGGTTAAAAAGTAGTCAAAGAGTAGACATGTCAACAACGATCATTGAAAACTAGGTCGTTATAGTCATCTCGCACCTGGGAACCGTTGGACAAATCTCGTGGTTCACATGTAGAGTTTTTCCACTTGTTAACTCAACCAAATAAATAACTTGTGATTATCTATGTACTCAGTAATTGTATGTATAGATGTTTCTATTTCAATTTCTAATGTGTTAATGGAGATATAAATAAAATAAGAAACATTTAATGGACTTGTGACATATACTATTGGGCCCATTAATAAAACTCCATATATATTGTTAACCCTAACTATGAGCCTTCATCAAATTTTTCCCTTTATAATTCATAATCAATTCAAATGTGACAAGTTGTTAGATGCTTTCATTCCAACAATGGCTTTGAAGAGCCAGGAGTCGAGTGGAAGAACACGGCGAAAGCAACCAACCAGTGAGTTTTCTTCTCAATGCGCCATGTGCCAGGCCTATAGCTGAATTCCTGCCATCTCACGGGTGCGCACTGATAGAATGCTATATCTATAGATCATTTGCATGTCAGTCTTAATCATCTCTTGCCACGTTCCCCCCATTTACACTTACCAATGGTCAGTTTTCCTGTCTGAATGTGGCGCCATATGCATGGCTGCCCCGTGACTTCTTCATGCTTTTTCACACCTGTAATAGTTTTTCCTACATAGCTTGTCTACTATTTTTCTACAAATCCTCACCTCCACCAGCATTAGAATCTTTGGCTTGGCTTTAGCTATCCTACGCCCTTTGGTGAGGGTTTGCCTCTGTTTAGCGGCTTGTTATTTGACACTCTGTATTCTTGGGACCTCTCATTATCTTGGTTTCTTTTCGACGATTATACACCTGTTTCAAAGCATTCTGGTTCGGTTTTGCTGGCATCCTTGTGGCACACTTCCCTCGGCTCCGGCTTGGAAATAGGTCAGTGTATTCGAATCCTTTGTTTTACACATATGGAATGTTAGATAACTTGATATACATTATCCACAGTTTTTTGTGCTCACATGAACAATAATGTAATGCTCATATTTCGTTCCTATTTTTGATCCTGTTTTTCTCGTCTTGGCATAATGTGAGAGAGAAGGGCTATTAATGGTTTATACCATGATATGGTCTATTTTTTCCAAATGGTTTTGGATTCCTATGAAAAATTTCAAGGATTTTATTGTTATTACTAGGCCATGCACTGATTGTCGTTTTAAAATTGGCCCTTGGTGGTGCATTTACGAAGTTTGTTGTTGCTATATCGTTTGCCCGGGTGCATCCTCTTAATTTTATTCATCCCCTTACTCTATTGCCTTGGATTTCCATGTTGCTATGCTGGTTTTTTCGATCATTTTCCGACGATGCCGTTTGAGTATGTTCCATAGACTGCCTTAAGTCCTTCCTGTGTCCTATCTTCCTACTCTTGGTCAAGTTAGGATGATTCATTCAATGGGCTTTGAATTATATAGGAATCTGTAGGCCATCACATCCTCTTCCTTCCTATATCCTCTATTTCTCGTACTCATAAGTACTGCCGGACCTCACCTCTTCATTGACTATTTTTTGTCCTTTTTCCTAATCCTTGCTTCTTTCTATTAATACCTGGAGAGATTGTCTGGCATTTTATCTCCTCGGGATATATGAGGTGTACTTTTTATTTACTTTGATTGAAGACTATATCCCGAGGCGGCAATACAATCTAAAGATTTGAAATATCTGTCCTATTGACTCGTGCTCTATTTACTCACCTATCTAGCCACCTTGTGGGAAGGCAGATTTCTTCTGTCTGATAAGATGGAGATACTCCACGTGGAATCTGACACAACAGAATTAGTAAAAGCTGCCATGGAGGCAGAAGCAATACACTTTAGCACTTTTAAATCATCTTCTGGCACTCCAAGCTGGCAGAGCACTTGCGGACTTCCCAACAGGTTCCTAAATAGGATGATGCTCCCCCCTCTATCCCCCGCAGGAAAACCAATCATCGACCTGCTAAGATCACCCCTTCCCCAGCTGTTATATGCTTGGACGGGATTATGCTGGCAGACCGTATAGCAAGTTTGCAATCCGAATTCTTATAGGGAAATGGCACTTTCCTGACATGGACGATGTCCTGATCAGGAAATAGATAGGAGCTAGATGGTAGCCTCTCATTGGTTACACTCCTACCATTGTTCGTCTGATGAAAGACTAGTACAACTTTCATTTTTTGAAAGTAAAGGATCTCAATACCATTTGGGGCCTCCCATGGGTACACGGACAGAGTTTTTTGGCCCTCCATAAATGGTACATAGGTTTTGACCCTCTTAGGAACACCCCTCAGAATAATTATATATGGGTCAAATTACCTGCACTCCCTATTTAACTATGGGCAAAATAATCTCTTGCCTGTATTGGAAATGCAATTGGAAGTTTGTTTACGTTGACCCTATATGCCTAGGCACTAAAGACAAAAGGGTTGCCTGGATCCTAGTGGAGAAAGATTATAGGGGTGGTTTTCCGGACCATGTTGATATGTTCTGGGGAGCTTTATCTACCTGTCAAAGACTTGACTACTGGGGAGTACCTTTTAGGTGCTCCCTCTGTCACAAAACATGACACCTCAAAGACAAATGTCCGCGGCATACAAACGAAAAGACGAGATATAAGAATCATAGGGCATATTAGAAATCCATGTACATGTATTCTCCACTCGGTTCCAAGGATGATGCAAAGAACTACTTTAATAGGAATTCTTCGATTGCCAATATTTCCCCTGTCAGACATCGCCATGTTTCCATTTCCTGGGACCTGTCGGGGGAGACATTTCACCGACCTTTCTTCTACCCCAGAATGCAAAAATATTCCTCCCAAAACATTATGATATCGAATTCGATGGACGATTTTCTCAACGCGAGTGTTAATGTCATTTCCTCCCAACCGCCTCCTCCTAAACCGTCACCCAATATTCCCATCACATCGCCCCCACCCATTCCTAAAGAATGTTTTGATTCTCACCTCAACACAAACATTCTCATTGTCCCATTGTACTCTTCATCACCTATTAGATCTAGGCATGCCCCATATATATTATCCCCCTCTACATTATTTCACCATACCCCGAACGTCTCCCATATATCCTCTAAGGGTAAAGCCCCCTTGATCTCGGTTTCTCCCCCTTCATCTTCTCTACCATCCCGCCCAAACTCTATGGGCAGCGACCTGGATATGCTTTTACAGAGGGAATCTCTTCGACTATTCCCCTTACCATAAATAACCCAGAATGTCTACTTCACCTGTCATCAATCCCAATTCAGTGAAGAATATCATTGTTCGCCAAAAAAATAACAGGGGCAATAGGAATTTCAGGGGGAGAAAGGGAATTTCTAATATTAATTTCCAGGAATCCTCCTTAGTCGACATCCCCATTGCCAATCTTCCTGAAAGCGGGCCTCTTAGAGCATACATGCCTGGAAAGAGTGCCAAATGATGAGCATACTTTCGATCAACATAAGGGGTCTTGGAGCTAACCCGAAATTTTTAGCTCTAAAGGATTTATGTCTATCTTCTTCTTACAAGATGATCTTAATATAGGAGACAATGCACGACAGACAGGACACTATCTCTTTTTTTAGGCAAATGCTGCCAACCTAGTATATGGCGGCTACAGAGGCAGCTGGTCTCTTTGGAGGCTTGGCGGTTCTGTGGGACCCGAGATGGATTTCTGCAATCACGTTCTGATGCCTAGGGGGAATCCTGATGATAGCTAAGCACAGAGGCTGTGCAGAATATTATCATATACTAAATGTACATGCACACTATAAAGACAAAACAACATATTGGAATGAATTCCTTTCATCAGGTATTATGGAGATCGAGACACTTCTCATCGTCGGTGATCTTAATCGCACTTTAGGACCAGATGAGGTATGGGCAAAGGGGAAAAAGGTGGACCCAGTTGGGGAAAAAATCAGAGAATCACTATTGAACTACAACTTTGTTGATGTCTGCCCAAAATCCTTATCACCTAAATGGGACAATGGAAGGTTGGGAGACGCATTTATCGCAAAAAGATTGGATAGGTTCATTATGCATGAAAATTTAATGGAAAAGTTTGGCCTCCCATGTTCTCATACCGTTCCTATTTTTATCTCGGATGATCATTCGATTACACTGCAATGGTTCGAACAACATTTCCAGATGAACTATCCTTTCAAATTAAACAGGATTTGGCTTGAAGATGAATCTTTCAACAACATTATCTACGAAACGTGGCAATCTAGTGATCTGTATTTTGGAAGCTCTCTGTCGGAAAAATTGATTGGAAAGATGAGACGTCTGCAAACAAAAGTAAAAGAATGGTAGACCCTGAAAAAAAAAGTCTAGCTGTCTAGAATTACAAGAGATTAAAAAGGAATTAGATATCATTACAAAAAGTATGGCATCCCACTCCCTTTCATGGAATGCTCGTTTTTTGTTGTGGGAACTTGAAAAAAAGAAACAGAAGTTACTCTCCATTGAAGAAAGGACTTGGCAATTAAAGAACCGAGCCACATGGTTAAAGGAAGGAGACAAAAACACTAAATTCTTCCACTGGTTTGCAAACAAAAGGAGGGCTTCAAATACTATATGGAAAATCAAGTGTGAAGATGGCAAAGCAATGCATACACAGGAAGAGATCTCTAAAGAAGTGGTAAAACACTTTCAAAAGGCATATAAATGAGCAGACACCAGAGAGATAAATGACGTTATGTGGGGAGTTGAGCCTTTCCCAGTTATGTTCATTGAAGAAGATAATGAAAGACTTTTTTTGTTGTAACGGAGGAAGAATTACTTACTTTTATGAAATCCTTTAAAAAAGATAAATGCCCTGGCCCTGACGGTTGGACCATTGACATTTTCATCCATTTCTTTGATATGATGAAAAATGATATATTAGGAATGGTGGAAGAAACCAGAAAAAGCAGCAAGATTAATGACATCATTACTTATATCAATATAGCATTGATCCCAAAAAAGAGAGACTCTTTATCTTTTTCTAATTACAGACCTATATCACTATGCAATACTATCTATAAAATCATCTCAAAAGTTATTTCCGAAAGAATCTGTGGAAAACTCTCTCTTTATCTCTCAAAGGAACATCATGGTTTTCTAAATGGCAGGAATATATTAGATGATGTGGCTATAGATCAAGAAGCCTTACACTCTATGCATACAAAAAAGTTAGGTCTGGCCATTCTTAAAATAGATCTCAGAAAAGCCTACGACTGCCTAGGAGCTATCTGAGATGTCTTCTCATAAAGATCGGGCTAAATAATCAGTGTACTAAATGGATTATGGCATGTCTGGAAGGAGTCAACTTTGCCATTTTCATCAATGGATGCCCCTCTACCTTCTTCTCGGCTGCAAGAGGTCTTTGTCAGGGATGCTCCCTGTCCCCCCTTTTATTCATATTAGTTATGGATACACTCAGTCTTCATCTAAAAAGAGTTGTGGATTTGGGGAACATTTGCCCTCTTTACATATCCAGGGGATGTTATTTCTCACATAACCTCTTCGTGGACGATATCCTGCTTTTTGCTATGCTTTGTAGAAAATTTTGGCTTAATATGCACAAGATACTAATATCTTTCCAAAGAGCTACAGGTTTATTTATAAACAAAGGAAAATATTCATTTCATTATAGGAAGGTCAATATGAATGAAATGGACTATATTTCTCATATTTACAGAATTCAGGCTATTTCTACCAATGAAGGTATGAAATATTTGGGTTTCCAACTAAAGCCCATGGCTTATTCCATATCAGACTGGTCATGGATTATAAATAAATTTTATAAAAGGATTTCGGGATGGGAATTTAAATGTTTATCTTTGGTGGGCAGGATGATCCTCTCACAATCTGTACTTGCACAATTATCTGTTTACTGGGCACATCTATATTATATCCCATCGGCTATCATAAAAAAATTAAAAAGTTTGATGGCCATCTTTATCTGGGGAGGATGCAAAGAAAAAAGGAAATACCATCTTACAAAACTAATTAACATATCCCTCCCAAAGAAAATGGGGGGATGGGGCATCATGCATCTTCGCAGTTTCGGTATGGCCCTTCTATGTAAATCTCTGTGGAGAGCAGTATTTGGAGACAACCTTTGGAGTATTGCTATGAAAATGAAATATTTTGGAAATAAAGACATCACTTATTGGTACAGGAACAGATCATTAGGCCCTTGCCAAGGGTCGGCCATCTGGAGAAGTTTCAAAAAGGTTTCACAATTCTTCCTTAAGAAGCTAATATGGAAATTACAAATAGGTAACAATATTTTAATTGGCATTGGTTCTATCTTGGGATTATAGGCCAAATCCACCATCCCATAACTACTTCTCAGGTCCTTTCATCAAAACGGTTTGTTCTATTGGGCACAAGTCATTCATGGATGGCAAGGAACTATTCCAATTTGGAAATCAGCCATAGAGCTGGGCCTGGATGAATCTTTAACTGAAATATGGAACAAGACTATATGGGATATGAAGCACGCAGGGTTTTATAAAATAGAGGAAAATGACCGCATCGTCCTGCAGATAAAGGAAGGAAGGTCCAATGTATTAGTCACGGATATATATCTCTCCATGAATGAAAATTTAATGGACACCTCCCGGAAAATATTTCCCAAAAATTTATGGAAAACATGTTGTCCACTAAAAATTATTCTCTTTTCATGGTTAGTATTTCATAATAAAAATCTCACATGGACTAATCTGTAGAAAAGGAACTAGCACGGGCCAGCCATATGCTCAATCTGTCTTTCAGAATCAGAAGACAACATGCATATTTTTCTCAACTGCCATAACACACAGATCCTATGGAATTGTTTGGCTTCACATTTTGGTTTTTCTGTAAAATCGCACTCCTCTATAATGGATTCTCTTCAATGGTGGAGTTCCCAGAAAATCGACTGGAGGCCTATTCCGCTCATTGTTTTCTGGTTTGTCTGGAAGTGGAGAAACAAAATAATTTTTCAAAATGGAAAGGGGGAATTTTGACATTTATATGACAAAATTATCCCCTTTTATTTATCAATCCCTCCTAATATTCCCCATCAAATACAGTCTCAACATTCTTCTTCGGCAACTCTACAGCTCTCCATCCCTCGGGCTCAATTCGATGGTGCATCAAAAGACGGCATTTGTGCTTGCGGTGTATACATTTACATTACAAAGGACCTAAAGTATTATATCTATTGGAACAGTGGACTGTGGACTAACAACAGAGCTGAGGCCATGGCTCTCCACGGTCTCCTCATTTTCTCCACTTTTTTGGATCTTGGCCCAATCCAAATCTATGGTGACTCCAAAATCAACATAGATCACATGATTGGAAAACAATCTATAAAAAATGACATCCTCTCTGGATGGATGAACAGAATTGCAGCCCTATGGAAGCCCTCTCTCTTCCCTATCTCACACATAAACCATTTGCAAAACAAGGAGGCGGATGAACTATCAAAAAGATGTTTGCAATCTACATGCGGTATGTGGCATCTGAGCATCCCTGTAGATTCCATTACATACTATTTCCATCCCTTCACAATGTCGGGCATATAGTGTCGCCAAAAATATGGTATGCTTCAAGATCTCGAGTCTTTTTCTCATGGCAAGGTATTTTGTTTTTCTACTTATATTATTGCCTGAATATCACTATGAATCTATGAGCAATCTACAGAAAAAAGTATATCCTGGAAAAAACTCTCAGATGTTTATTTTTGTAAGTTTCTATCTTCACGACAATGCACCTAATGGACAGAATATATAGTCAATTTCTACATAATGTACAGTTTATCTTTTTTGTTATAATAAATTATATACAACTTTTTCTCCTGAAAACAAAAATAGAAATAAAATAAGAAATAGAAATAAAAACAGAAATTTGAAATTGAAATTGACACTGAATAGAATATAAATATAAATTAACAGTTACATGTATTCAATGCCTTAGAAATCGTCATGTACGTTAAAATCAATGCCTTACATTTTGAATAGAACTATACTAGTATGAGAAAATGGGGTTTACAGTAACCTATACAAGGAGAAATTTACATAACTGTATTTAAAAATTTTAATTTATGAAGTGTAGATGGAGATAGAAATAAAATAAAAAATAGAAATGTAAATTTGAAATTGAAATTGACTCTTCTACCGAAGTCAATTATCTAAAAAGGGAGTTAACAAGTAGTCAAAGAGCAGACATGTCGAAAAGGATCATTGAAAACAAGGTCATTATGGTCATATCGCACCTCAGAACCATTGGACAAATATCGTAGTTCACATGTAGAGCTTTTCCACTTGTTAACCCAACCAATTAAATAAATTGTTTCATCTATGTACTCAGTAATTGTCTGTCTAGATGTTTCTATTTCAATTTCTAATGTGTTAATGCAGATAGAAATAAAATAAGAAATAGAAATAGAAATAGAAATTTGAAATTGAAATTGAAATTGAAGAGAATATAAATATAAATTAACACGTAGATGTAGGCAGTGTCTTAGAAATTGACATGTACGTTAAAATCAATGCCTCAGATATTGAATAAAACTGAAATAGTATGAGAAAATGGGGTTTTGGAGTAACCTATACGAGGAGAAATTTACATAATTTTATTTTTCCATTTTAATTTATGAAGTGTAAATGCGGATAGAAATTAAAAAATTAAAAATAAAAAAATAGAAATTTAAATTTGAAATTGAAATGGACTGTTTTATTGAAACCAGTTAGGTATAAAGGGAGTTAACAAGTAGTCAAAGAGCAAGCATGTCGAAAATGATTATTGAAAACTAGGTCGTTATGGTCATCTTGCACCTGAGAACCGTTGGAAAAATCTCGTAGTTCAAATGAAGAGTTTTTCCACTTGTTAACTCAACCAATTAAATAACTTGTGATCATCGATGTACTCAATAATTGTATGTCTAGATGTTTCTATTTCAATTTCTAATGTGTTAATGGAGATAGAAATAAAATAAGAAATTGAAATAGAAACAAAAATTTGAAATTGAAATTCACATTAAATAGAAAATAAATTTAAATTAACACATACATGTAGGAAATGTCTTAGAAATTGACATGTATGTTAAAATCAACGCCTCAAATTTTGAATAGAACAAAAATAGTATGAGAAAATGGGGTTTTGCAGTAACCTATACGTGGAGAAATTTACATCATTGTATTTTTCCATTTCAATTTATGAAGTGTAATTGGAGATAGAAATAAAATGAAAAAAATGAATTTAAATTTGAAATTGAAATTGACTCTTTTATCGAAATCAATTATGTAAAAAGGGAGCTAACAAGTAGTCAAAGAGTAGACATGTCAAAAACATTCATTGAAAACTAGGTCATTATGGTCATCTCACACCTCGAAACCGTTGGACAAATCTTGTAGTTCACATGTAGAGATTTTCCACTTGTTAACTCAACCAATTAGATAGCTTGTGATCATCTATGTACTCAGTAATTGTTTGCCTAGATGTTTCTATTTCACTTTCTAATGTGTTAATGGAGATAGAAATAAAATAAGAAATAGAAATCGAAATATGAAATTGAAATTGACATTAAATAGAATATAAATATAGATTAACACATACATGTGGGTAGCATCTTAGAAATTGACATGTACATTAAAACCAATGCATCAAATTTTGAATAGAACTGAAATAGTATGAGAAAATGGGGTTTTGCAGTAACCGAGTATAAATTTACATAATTGTATTTTCCCATTTTAATCTATGAAGTTTAACTAGAGATAAAAATAAAATAAAAAATAGAAATTTAAATTTGAAATTGAAATTGACTCTTTTATCGAAATCATTTATGTAAACAGAGTTAACAAGTAGTCAAAGAGCAGACATGTTGAAAACGATCATTGAAAACTATGTCGTTATGGTCATCTCGCACCATAGTTCACATGTAGAGTTTTTCCACTTGTTAACTCAACCAATTAAATAACTTGTGATCATCTATGTACTCAGTAATTGTATGTCTAGATGTTTCTATTTCAATTCCTATTGTGTTAATGGAGATAGAAATAAAATAAGAAATAGAAATACAAACAAAAATTTGAAATTGAAATTGACATTGAATACAATATAAATATAAATTAACGCGTACATGTGGGCAATGTCTTACAAATTGACATGTACATTAAAATCAATGCCTCATATTTTGAATAAAACTGAAAGAGTATGAGAAAATGGGGTTTTGTAGTAACCTATACGAGGAGAAATTTACATAATTTTATTTTTCCATTTTAATTTGTGAAGTGTAAATGGACATAGAATTAAAATAAAAAAATATAAATATAAATTTGAATTTGAAATTGACTCTCTTAACGAAATCAATTATGTAAAAAGGGAGTTAACAAGTAGTCAAAGAGCAGACATGTCGA
The DNA here is from genome assembly GCA_000404065.3 of Pinus taeda. Lineage (NCBI taxonomy): Eukaryota > Viridiplantae > Streptophyta > Pinopsida > Pinales > Pinaceae > Pinus > Pinus taeda. Next base: position 29,237 of record APFE031075063.1, read on the forward strand.
AAATGATCATTGAAAACTAGGTCATTATGGTCATCTCGCACCTCGGAACCATTGGACAAATATCGTAGTTAAAATGTACAGTTTTTCTACTGGTTAACTCAACCAATTAAATAACGTGTGATCATCTATGTACTCAATAATTGTATGTCTATATGTTTCTATTTCAATTTCTAATGTGTTAATGGACATAGAAATAAAATAAGAAATAGAAATAGAAACAAAAATTTGAAATTGAAATTGACATTGAACAGAATATAAATATAAATTAACATGTACGTGTAGGCAATGTATTGGAAATTGACATGTATGTTAAAATCAATGCCTTAGATTTTGAATAGAACTAAAATAGTATGAGTAAATGGCATTTTGCAGTAACCTATACGACGGGAAATTTACATAATTGTATTTTTCCATTTTAATTTATTAAGTTTAACTAGAGATTGAAATAAAATAAAAAATAGAAATTTGAAATTGAAATTGAAATTTACTCTTTTACTGAAATCAATTATGTCAAAAGGGAGTTAACAAGTAGTCAAACAGCAGACATGTCAAAAACGTTCATTGAAAACTAGGTCGTTATGGTCATCGCGCACCTCAGAACCGTTGGACAAATCTCGTAGTTCACATGTAGAGTTTTTCAACTTGTTAACTAAACCAATTAAATAACTTGTGGTCATCTATGTACTCAGTAATTGTATGTCTAGATGTTTCTATTTCAATTTCTAATGTGTTAATGGGGACATAAATAAAATAAGAAATAGTAATAGAAACATAAATTTGAAATTGTAATTGACATTAAATACAATATAAATATAAATTAACATGTACATGTGGGCAATGTCTTAGAAATTTACATGTACTTTAAAATCAATGCTTGAGATTTTGAATAGAGCTGAAATAGTATGAGAAAATGGGATTTTACAGTAACCTATACGAGGAGAAATTTACATAATTTTTTTTTCCCATTTTAATTTATAAAGTGCAAATGTAAATAGAAATAAAATAAAATATAGAAACTTAAATTTGAAATTGAAATTGACTCTTTAACCGAAATCAATTATGTAAAAAGAGAGTTTAACAAGTAGTCAAAGAGCAGACATGTAGAAAATGATAATTGAAAACTAGGTCGTTATTGTCACCTCGCACCTCGGAACCGTTGGACAAATCTCATAGTTCATATGTAGAGTTTTTCCACTTGTTAATTCAACCAATTAAATAACTTCTGATCATCTATGTACTCAGTAATTGTATGTCTAGATGTTTCTATTTCTTCTAATGTGTTAATGGAGATAGAAATAAAATAAGAAATAGAAATAGAAACAAAAATTTGAAATTGAAACTGACATTGCATAAAATATAAATATAAATTAACGCGTACATGTAGGAAATGTCTTAGAAATTGACATGTATGTTAAAATCAATACTTTAGATTTAGAATAGAACTGAAATAGTATGAGAAAATGGGGTTTTGTGGTAACCTATACGAGAAGAAATTTACATAACTGTATTTTTCCATTTTAATTTATGAAGTGTAAATGGAGATAAAAATAAAATAAAACATAGAAATTTAAATTTGAAATTGAAACTGACACTTTTACTGAAATTAATTATGTAAAATGGGAGTTAACAAGTAGTCAAAGAGCAAACATGTCAAAAATGATCATTGAAAATTAAGTCATTATGGTCATCTCGAACCTGAGAACAACTGGACAAATCTCATAGTTCACGTGTAGAGTTTTTCCACTTGTTAATCCAATCAATCAAATAAATTGCGATCATCTATGTACTCATTAATTGTATGTCAAGATGTTTCTATTTGAATTCCAACTGTGTTAATGGAGATAGAAATAAAATAACAATTAGAAATAGAAACAAAAACTTGACATTGAATAGAATATAAATGTAAATTAACACATACATGTAGGCAATGGCTTAGAAATTGGCAAGTATGTTAAAATCAATGCCTTAGATTTCGAATAGAACTAAAATAGTATTAGAAAATGGGGCTTTCCAATAACCTTGTAACGCCTTGGGGACTGGGCGCTCCACACAATGACGGGCGACCCGAACGAAGGCTGAACGACTCCTACCCGACGGTCCGTTTGGAGACTCGACACAAAAGTGACATAACCGGTGCGACGGAGGTGGCATACGGACAGCAGGGCAAACGTAGGAAACGGGCGCCCGAACGAACATTGGGCAAACGGGTGATCGGAGGAACGATGGTGGTGGGCGACACGGTAGTACGCCCACCCGCCCGAACGCCTGAACGAATGAAGGCGCACAGACCTGGGTCGTTCGACAGTTCGAACGAATGGTTGAACGAACGGGTGGCGGACACGACGGAAAATGAACTAAGTGTGGGCACGCACGTACATGGAATGGAACGACACGGTGGGCAAGTCATCAACCGAACGATAGTAATTGCGATCGGGACGAGCGCATGCGAGTTAAAGAAACGAAGTGGATGGGCGAAGGCTTATAGCCTCTTTTGCATGGGCGGCTTCGTGCACGAAGGCCGACCCGCAAAGAGGACGACACGCAATAGTTCGAATTGGATCGGGTCGGCTTGGGCGTCGAACGACAAATTAAAAATGAATTTCGGGGGTCGGCTTGGCAAGCCGATGCCCCTCCTAACTTGGCGGTGGATCCATATAAATTGGAGGCACATTTGCAAGGAAGGATCATCAATCACTCAATCAAACCATTCGGTCTTAGCCTTTCAATGGAGGTCGCATAGCAAGAGCGAAATGTGACAAGTTAACTCGGTTGTGAAGAGGAGTAGAGGTCGGTTGGGCCGCAGCACGAATCTGCGGGCGGAGGTCGAACGAAGGTCGTGCATGAGATACACGAACAACGAAAGAATTAACCGCCGGTCTTGGCAGCGCAGGCAGAGCGCACGGGTCATTGATAAACCGGTTGGAGATTACAGATCTTGGTATAATTCAGCTGTGAAAAGATTGGTGACCGAGGGGCCTGTTGTAAGATCGGTCGGGAAAAAGCGCACGGAGTGCCGACGACCCAACGATCGTAAAGGTTGTGGTCTATGGTAAAATTCGTGAGACCCGAAGTGGCTCACGCACATTGTAAACTGTAACTTTGGCAAGTAAATAAATGGTTTTGGAGGCGCAGCTCGGTTGGAGTTGGCCTCGCTCATATATTGTGTTTATGTGTTTATGCAGTGATTATTACTGTGGCTGTTATATGTTGAACGGAATATAAGTTAACAAATATAACTGAATTATATTGCTGTTAATTATATGTGGATTTAAGTTATAAGTTGAAGCGTTCAAGTTTATAAAGCTGATGGTATAAGTCTAACGATAAACGAAAGTGTTGTAAGGCGTAGTCCACTTTTCCCGAACCCGGCAAAAGGTGGTACCGCACTCCCCGTCAAACGAAAAAAGTTACGGGGGCGTGACAGATGGTATCAGAGCCAGTATCGGTGCTGGCGTTGGAACAGTGAAGACTTGGACAGGTGCCGTGAAGTTGAAGCTGGTGAGCTCGTGACGGTTGACAGGTGAGGATGGAGGGCCATCGAAATCTGGTAACCTTGAAAGTTTATGGCAGAGATGTTCAAGCAGTGGCAGAATCGGCCGAGGGGTTTAACCTCATATCGGTGCGGTTTATGGAAGAAATAGGGATGTTATCTGCCATAGAAGAATGGAAGATAGGCCCGTGGAACTTGACAATGTGTAAGGTACGGAATGTACCTGTACAGAAGGAAGAACGCAGAGGACTGCTGGACTTCATGGTGATAGACACCAAAGGCATCGATGTGATGCTTGGACGAAAAGGACTTCTTCAGCTCGACCAGGTAATAGATGAGGTTGCTGGCCCGAAAGAAGAAGTCGTATTGACCGAAGATGTTGAGGGCTTAACTGTGGTGGAGGTCAAACTTGGAGATAATCAAGAGGAGCCCGAATCATGCAGCTCGGAGACATGGACAGATGAGGACATTCAGCTGGAAGGACCATGCGGCGAGGGAGGAATGAAGGGGGCCGAACTTGAATTTAAGCAAGTCGAGACAGAGACACACGGTTTAGTAACATGGATGGATTCTTACATAGAAGAATCATGTGTCGATGAAGAACCGATGGAGGCAAAGCTTGAAAGTGAACCAGGATCGTGTAGCTTATCGACACGGCTAGGTGAGGTCGCTCACATAGAGGACGCTCATGATGATGGAGATTCGATGGAGTCAGAACTTGAAGGTATTCAAGTTGAACGAGGATCGGATTGCTTAACAACAGGGATGGGTGATGATACCCACACGAAGGTACAGGGCATGGCAGAACATGAAGAATACAAACGGAAGTTCTCCAGCATCTCGAACAGGTTGGAGAAGGTGATGGGAGGACATCCCCAGATTCTTGAAGAACTTGCAGCCTTGAGGAGAGATGTTGAGAAACTTTTTCAGGTCAGTCGGACAAGGGAGCAAGAGGTAGTTGCAGAGTGTACGACTGAAGAGGAAGAAGTTTGTGTGACTAAAGAGGTTATCTATGTGTCGCCAGCCGAGGATGAACTTGAACCCGGTCAAGTTAGAGCGCGCACGGGCAGGTGGCCTACATATATAGATGAAGGTGATCTCAGGGAGAGGCCTCATGACGATGATACAAGGGCATCATATGGACATTTGGCAGGTGAATCATATGCAGAAAGGGGCAAAAACATTTTGTCTATGTTATGGATGATCGTGCTATGGATGACTATGATGGGGTGTTGGGTGATGAACCAAGGATGGGCCGTGGTTGCAAGACTCGGAGAGGTTACTTGCAACCTTATGATGAAAGGAGCAAGGACCCGTGACGAGGAAGTAAAACCGAACACATGGAGGGAAGTTTGAGAAGAATACCTCCGGCAGAGAGAAGACAATTGCAAAGGGAATGATGTGTGTAGGGGACCAAATATCCGAGGGGAAGATCGAGAGGCACACCGAAACTAGATAAAGCGTGGAGATCTAGACCGATGGGTCGAATTGATAGATAAAGGAGGGCCGCATGGCTCACCTTCTTTGCGGCTTGCTTGAATGAAACAGGAAGCCGGGCTCACCGTTGACTGCTCAAGGCAGTGAGCCCGTAAGGTGATTGGGCAGGTTGGTCCTATGTGCAGCAAAGAAGTGGGGTTCCCACGAACCTGAGCCGGGACCGAAATTGTAGGTGTTCGCACATATGTGTAACACTTACGCCGAGGACCATACATGGTGAACTTGGAGGTCTGAAGCATTGAGGAGCCAGGTCAATGTCTAAATTCCGACTTGATGTAGTATGGGATACATACTTCCCAAATGTGCACAGGATTACGGAACGGGAGGGCGACTTGGTATGGAGGACCGAAGAGAGCACGATGGAATGGAGGTTGTCGGGACGACAATGGAATAAGGTGGGGGAGGATGTAACGCCCTGGGGACCGGGCGCTCCGCACAATGACGGGCGACCCGAATGAAGGCTGAACGACTCCTACCCGACGGTCCGTTTGGAGACTCGACACAAAAGTGACATAACCGGTGCGACGGAGGTGGCATACGGACAGCAGGGCAAACGTAGGAAACGGGCGCCCGAACGAACATTGGGCAAACGGGTGATCGGAGGAACGATGGCGGTGGGCGACACGGTAGTACACCCACCCGCCCGAACGCCTGAACGAACGAAGGCGCACAGACCCGGGTCGTTCGACAGTTCGAACGAATGGTTGAACGAACGGGTGGCGGACACGACGGCAAACGAACTAAGTGTGGGCACGCACGTACATGGAATGGAACGACACGGTGGGCAAGTCATCAACCGAACGACAGTAATTGCGATCGGGACGAGCGGACGCGAGTTAAAGAAATGAAGTGGATGGGCGAAGGCTTATAGCCTCTTTTGCGTGGGCGGCTTCGTGCACGAAGGCCGACTCGCAAAGAGGACGACATGCAACAGTTCGAATTGGATCGGGTCAGCTTGGGCGTCGAACGACAAATTAAAAATGAATTTCGGGGGTCGGCTTGGCAAGCCGACACCCCTCCTAACTTGGCGGTGGATCCATATAAATTGGAGGCGCATTTGCAAGGAAGGATCATCAGTCACTCGATCAAACCATTCGGTCTTAGCCTTTCAACAGAGGTCGCATAGCAAGAGCGAAATGTGACAAGTTAACTCGGTTGTGAAGAGGAGTAGAGGTCGGTTGGGCCGCAGCACGAATCTACGGGCGGAGGTCGAACAAAGGCCGTGTATGAGATACACGAACAGCGAAAGAATTAACGCCGGTCTTGGCAGCGCAGGCAGAGCGCACGGGTCATTGATAAACCGGTTGGAGATTACGGATCTTGGTATAATTCAGCTGTGAAAAGATTGGTGACCGAGGGGCCTGTTGTAAGATCGGTCAGGCAAAAGCGCACGGAGTGCCGACGACCCGACGATCGTAAAGGTTGCGGTCTGTGGTAAAAGTCGTGAGACCTGAAGTGGCTCACGCACATTGTAAACTGTAACTTTGGCAAGTAAATAAACAGTTTTGGAGGCGCAGCTCGGTTGGAGTTCGCCTCGCTCATATATTGTGTTTATGTGTTTATGCAGTGATTGTTACTGTGGCTGTTATATGTTGAACGGAATATAAGTTAACAAATATAACTGAATTATATTGCTGTTAATTATATGTGGATTTAAGTTATAAGTTGAAGCGTTCAAGTTTATAAAGTTGATGGTATAAGTCTAACGATAAATGAAAGTGTTGTAAGGCGTAGTCCACTTTGCCCGAACCCGGCAAAAGGTGGTGCCGCACTCCCCGTCAAACGAAAAAAGTTACGGGGGCGTGAAAAACCTATACGAGGAGAAATTTACATAATTGTATTTTAAAATTTTATTTTATAAAGTGTAAATGGAGATATAAATAAAATAAAAAATAGAAATTTAAATTTGAAATTGAAATTGACTCTTTTACCAAAATCAATTCTGTAAAAAAGGAGTTAACATCTAGTCAAAGAGAAAACATGTCGAAAACGATCCTTGAAAACTAGGTCGTTATTGTCATCTCCAACCTCAGAACCGTTGGAGATATCTCGTAGTTCAGGTACAGTTTCTCCACTTGTTAGCTCAACCAATTAAATAATTTGTGATCATATATGTATTCAATGATTGTATGTCTAGATGCTTCTATCTCAATTTCTAATGTGTTAATAGAGATAGAAATAAAACAAGAAGTAGAAATAGAAACAAAATTTTGAAATTGAAATTGGCATTGAATAGAATATAAATATAAATTAACACGTACATGTAGGAAATGTCTTAGAAATTGTCATGTACGTTAAAATCAATGCCTCAGATTTTGAATAGAACAGAAATAGTATGAGAAAATGGGGTTTTGCAATAACCTATATGAGGAGAAATTTACATAATTGTATTTTTCCATTTTAATTTATGAAGTGTAACTAGAGATAGAAATAAAAAACAAAAACAAAAAATTTAAATTTGAAATTGAAATTGACTCTTTTACCGAAATCAATTATGTAAAAAGGGAGTTAACAAGTAGTCAAAGAGCAGACATGTCAAAAACTTTCATTGAAAACTAGGTTGTTATGGTTATCTCGCACATCAGAACCTTTGGACAAATCTCATTGTTCACATGTAGAGTTTTTCCACTTGTTAACTCAACCAATTAGATAACTTGTGACCATCTATGTACTCATTAATTGTCTGCCTAGATGTTTCTATTTCACTTTCTAATGTGTTAATGGAGATAGAAATAAAATAAGAAATAGAAAGAGAAAGAGACAGTTGAAATTGAAATTGACATTGAATAGAATATAAATATAAATTAACACGTACATGTGAGCTGCATCATAGAAATTGACATGTACGTTAAAATCAATGCCTCAAATTTTGAATAGAACTGAAATAGTATGAGAAAATGGGGTTTTGCTGTAACTTATACGAGGAGAAATTTACATAATTGTATTTTTCCATTTTAATTAATGAGGTGTAACTAGAGATAGTAATAAAAAAAATACAAATTTAAATTTCAAATTGACTCTTTTACGGAAATCAATTATGTAGAAAGGAAGTTAACAAGTAGTCAAAGAGCAGAAATGTTGAAAACAATCATTGAAAACTAGGTCATTATGGTCATGTCGCACCTCTGAACCGTTGGACAAATCTCGTAGTTCACATGTAGACTTTTTCCAACTCAACCAATTAGATAATTTGTGATCATCTATGTACTCAATAATTGTCTGCCTAGATGTTTCTATTTTACTTTCTAATGTGTTAAAAGAGATAGAAATAAAATAAGAAATAGAAATAGAAACAAAAATTTGAAATTGAAATTGACGCTGAATAGAATATGAGAAAATGGGGTTTTGCAGTTACTTATACAAGGAGAAATTTGCATAATTGTATTTTTCAATTTTAATTTATGAATTGTAAACGAAGATACAAAAAAAAAAAAAAAAA
>APFE031075065.1:0-43645 GCA_000404065.3 Pinus taeda
TTATTACATTATATGTAATTTACATTAAAACATTTTGCATCACATGTACATCTAGACATTTTATCATGCAAATTAAAATGGTTTTTTATTATTAATCTTTTTAAGTATATGTCAATTTTAATTTTTATTAAAATATTTTATTGATAACAAACATTGAATATTTTTTTATATATGACATTAAAATATTTTATTTTAATTAACAATTTGTTTTCTATATATAGATATACATGGAATTGACATAGACATAAATTAGTTAACGTAGATCTTTAGATAGTCTATTTAAATGTCTTATTGAAATATTTTTGAAAAGTATAAAATTTGAACATCTTACTCATACATTTTTTTTACTTCTATTCATTTTTGTTTCAATGTGGGTGACATCATTTTTTTCCTTAGAATATATTTTTTATTTTTCTTATTTTATTTACAGGGAAATTTCATGGATGACAAACTTACACATCCTACACTGGAATGTTAGGATTTTGAACCTCTCTGCTCAATTATCTATTAAAAATAATACTTATTGATCAATAGTAGTAATATTAATAAATAATAAAGCTAAAAACAATAATTATTCTTAGTATACCAATAATTATTTTTAAATTGTTATAAATCTTGATTATAAATGACTAAACTATTAGTTATTGATATAGTTTACATTATTAAATATTAACTTTATTAATTTACCTAATTATTAAATAGTATATAATAATAATAACCAACAACAACAATATTATATTAAATTTATTATTATTTATTTATTTATGCTTAATAATTATTATTATAATCATTTATAATAATTATAGTTATTACTAAATATTTTCTAATTATTATTAATTAATATTTCTATTATTATTAATTGCTATATTATTTGTATTAGTTAATTAAAATTTAACAATATCATTTTATTAATAAAATAGTAATAATTAATTAATTCGTATTTTGTTTTTATTTAAATTTAAATAATCATAATTAATTAATAAATTAATAAACAATAATAATATTATAAACTTATCATTATTATTATTGATAAAAATATAAATAATATTTTTTCCTATTGGAAAAATCATAATTTTCATTAATATTAAGGAAACTTACATGTTGTAGATGTTGCATGCATATGTAGTTTTTATCGACTGTAAGTCTGTTAGAAAATAAAACTAGATATAAATATGTTCTCCATGCAAGGAGACAATTCCTTAGATATGTGTTGTTTAATACTCAAAATTTGAATGACTCTACGTAGAGAGTATTTCGTGTAACATGAAGCTATATATGTATAAGAAAAATAAATATAAACATAAAAAGGGGTCACAAATAAGATGATATCAGGCTCTTGGTGAGCTTGTGCAGCATGGTCCATGTGGGGGCGGTGGTAATTCTAGTAGTGCCCCCCTTCTCTTTGTTCCTGAATCATCCAAATGTCACATGGGCGGATCGCTGCCTCTTTGGAAAGTTTGTCACCGAGTGAGTTTCATTCCCTGTAGATATGTTGACATGCAAAACTGTGAAAAAATGTTATATATCTATGTACCTCATCCAATATGTGTTGTGAAGTGTAAGTATGACATGCTGTTTTGTTTATCCAAAAATATAAATAATATTATTTTCAAAATTATATAAATTATTTTTAACTAATTAAAACTTAATGGATTTATATTTAACCCAAAGATCAATATTCTAAATTCTATGAATAACATTAAACCTTATGAATATGATCCCTTAGATTAATAAACCCAAGGGATTAATATTATAAACTGAATGAAATAAAAATCGAAGTGATTATAAATCCAAGGTAATAACATTTAACCCAAGGGATCAACATTATAAACTCAAGGTATATAACCCATAAGTTAAATATTATAAACCCACTCAGTGTATAAACCTTACAGTAAATATTATAAACCCTAAAACAATCATGCTTGACCATAGTTGATTTACATATTAAGATAAACTTTGTCACAATGCGACGTTGGACCATGGTTGACCATGATTGATTTACATATGGACACAATCTTTGTAACAATGTGACATATGACCATGGTTGATTTTCATATTAAGAAAAATTTTGTCACAATGTGGCACTGGACCATGGTTGACCATGATTGATTTTCATTTGGAGACAAGCTTTGTAATAATGCAATGTTGGACCATGGTTAATTTCATATTAAGAAAATCTTTGTCCTAATGTAACATTGTACCACATTGACCATCATGATAAACCCAATGTATTTATATTAAACCCAAATATTAACATTACAAACGATATGAATAATATTATACCCTAGGAATATAAACCTTTAGATTAATAAACTAAAGGGATTATAAACCCAAGGGAATAATATTAAATTGAAGGGATAAATATTATAAACACGAGGTATAAAAACCCTAAGATTAACATTATAAACGCTAAAATAAACATGTTTGACCATGACTCACCATCATTGAACCATAAACGCAAGGTATATAAACCCTAAAGTAAACATGGCTGCCCGTGGTTGACAATGGCTCATTTTCATCTTAAAACCATCTTTGTTACAAAGTGAATTTGGACCATGGTTGAGCATGATTGATTTTCATATTGATACAGTCTTTGTCACATTGCAACATTGGACCATGATTGATTTTCATATTGAGAAAATCTGTCACAATGTGACGTTGGACCATCACTGACCATGATTATAAACCCATGGGATTTATATTAAAGCTCATAATTTATGTTATAAACCCTATGAATAATATTACACCCTAGGAAAATGAACCCTAAGATCAATAAAACCAATGAATTAATATTATAAACCTGAGGTAATAATAAACCCAAGGGATTAACACTAAAAACCCAAGGAAATAATATTAAACCAAGGGATAAATATTATAAATCTAAGGTATATAAACCCTAAGATAATATTATAAACCCTAAAATTAACATGGTTGACCACAGTTAATTTTTATATTGAAATAATCTGTCACAATGCGAAGTTCGACCATGGTTGACCATATTTGATTTTCATATTAAGACAACCTTTGTCACAATGTGACGTTGGATAATGGTTGACCATGATTGATTTTCCTATTGAGAAAATATTTTTCACAATGTGACGTTAGACCATGCTTGACCGTGGATAACCATGGCTGTCATAATGTGACGTTGGACCATGAGACAATCTTTGTCACAATGTGACCATTTTTTTTGACCATGGCTGATCATGATTAATCATGATTGAGCATGGTTGATTTTCATATTGAGGCAATCTTTGTCACAATGTGATGTTAGAACATGGTTGACCATGGTTGATTTTCATATTGAGACAATCCTTGTCTCAATGAGACATTGGACCAAGGTTGACCACAATTAATATTATAAACCTTATGAATAATATTATGACACGAATATGAACCCTTAGATTGATAAACCCAAGGGTTTGATATTATAAACCCAAGATGTTAATTCTAAAACACCAAGGTATTATAAACCCATGGGAATAATATTAAACCCAAGAAAAAAAATATTATAAATTCAAAGGATTAATATTAAAAACTCGATGGAATAATATTAAACCCAATGGATAAATATTATGAACTCAATGTATATAAACCCTAAGATAAAGATTATAAATCCAAAAATAAACATGTTTGACCATGGTTAACCACGATTGATTTTCATATTGATAAAATCTTTGTCACAATGTGAAGTTGGACTATGGTTGACGATATTTGATTTTCATACTGAGACGACCCTTAGATTAAAAAACCCAAGGGATTGATATTATACACCCAAGGAAATAATTAACCCAAGGGATTTATACTAAAAACCCAAGGAAATAATATTAAACCCAATGGATCAATATTATAAACTCAAGGTATATAAACCCTAAGATAAATCTTAAGACAATCTTTAGGTATATTAGGACAATCTTTGTCACGATGTGACGTTGGACTATGGTTGACCATGATTGATATATGAAGACAATCTTTGTAACGATGCAATGTAGGAACATGGTTGATTTTCATATTAAGAAAATCTTTGTCACAATATGATGTTGGACCATGGTTGACCATGACTAATTTTCATTTGGAGACAATCTTTGTAACAATGCGAAAAGTTAAGGTTTTTTCAAGACGAAGATATGTTTTGAATATAAAGAGGACCGTCTATATAGTGTTAAATGTAAGGTCAATCTAATATTAGGTGCATATACACAATGAAAAATAATATGGATATATAGATTTTAATATAGTCTTCTTGATAAACGTGATTTGGTTATATGGATGTGTTTGACTAATTTGGACAGTGCAGTGTAGTTATTAGGTATTTTAGTAGGAATTCAATGATACAATTTTGGGATATGATTTTTTAGTAGTTAAAGCCAGTTTTAGAATGCACAAATGGATTGAGTACCTTGAAAGTCTTCTAAGACACTTGAATTGTCTAAATTAAGTAACTCAATCTTATGATTTGAAAAAATCCAAAACAAATTGAAAAATATACCAAAAATAAGTCAAAATTTTGAAGAGTTAAAATTGAAAAATCAAACCTGCAATTTTGGAAAGAATTCTCCTAATCAATACAAATTATTGTCTCCTCATTATCATTCACCATCATTAATAGTATATATAATCTAGTTAGTTATAAACATATATTGCTCTTATCCATTAACTCAATATAAAAGTTAATTAAAAACATGATATCAAATTAGATAATACAAATATTATTATTAATGATTATTTTTATGTTAAAAACTATAACATATTATTTTTTATTACTACTGAATTATTTATAAGAAGAGCTTCGGTCGTAAATCACATAAGACAAATCTTTGTCTGACGCTTTTCGAACCAACTAGTGTGGTTCAATTCTAAAAACTCTAACTTTTAAAAGGAGAATAAATACTTTCCATTTTAAAATTATATCAAATCCTTTTTTAGTTGAATTCATATTCATATTCAAATCTAACCACTAAGTAATTTATATTTCTCTACTCATGGTGTCTGCAAGAGAGCATTATCAGCGAGTTGTCACAATGGCGTCTCGCCATGTCTTCATGTATATCCCCGTTTCAAGTCGATCGTTATTAAATCCCTAACGTAAATCGCTGCATTTAGCAATGGAGAGATGCTTGTCTGATTTGCTAGGTTGTTAATGGTAGTTTTTCTCGTTGATCTTAACGATTAGAGGACGGAAGTTGAACCCAGCGAAGTGTAGATGGTGAGAAGTTGAATTCAATTCTATGGTAGATTTTGAAAAGTTAAACATAATTTTATATTTTGAAAATATTAAAATATAGTTAATTATTTAAAATTTTCAAAATCTACTAAATAGTTAACGCTATTAATATTATCTATCCTATAATATGACATAAAAATGGGCATCCAAAATGTATCTAATCAAAATTTGCCAGCTTTAGTTTAGATTGATTAACCAAATTTGATTGGACTTGATATGATTACAATGAATTTATCATTAATACGATTACAATGAACCAATTATAGGTATTTATCCTTTTCATGGCCATCCAAAATGTATCTAATCAAAATATGCCAGCTTTAGTTTAGATTGATTAACTAAATTTGATTTGACTTGATATGATTACAATGAATTTATCATTAATACGATTACAATAAACCAATTATAGGTATTTATCCTTTTCAATTAACTACTCGTTCAAAATAATTTAATATACACATTAAATTTGGATGTCTCAACTTGACTCACCCTTAATTCAGTTAAATCACACTTTAAATATGGCTTACACTTAACTTAGTTTATCTTTTCATACATTACTAAATTTAGATATTCATGTCCAAGTAATTACTATTTCCAACAAAAAAAAATAACTATCCAATATGCATATAATCAAAATGGGCCAACTTTAACTTGCAAGATGCACAGTGTGTAGTTTTTCCACCGCAGCAGCCAGAGTTGCAAACGCATATTATCAAGATTTCCACTCCAAATGTCACGCTACAACCTGAATTGATATGAAAGCAGATGAAATATCTGAACTCCGACCCAAAGGCGGAGGAATATCTCCAACCAAAACTTCCTCACATGTGCATGAGTCGATATGTGGCGCAATTATACTATTCCTCCGACCAAAATTTCCTCACATATGCATGAGTCGATATGTAGCGCAATTATACTTCACCCATGCGCGTCCAAAAGATCAACTCAAGTTCAGCTTATTACAAAACATTGCGTCCGACCAACAAATACTTACTATTACCTGCTCCAACTGGCGCCGTAGGGGAGAATTATTATACTTTCTTATTTTACCGTCTCCAAAGATTTGGATATCTGTTCGCATGTCACGCTGTCTGACATTAACATGAAAATATTTTTCCATGACGGCTGGGTTGTCCATACCCATAGGATAGGACAGTACTGTTTGATATACTGGGAAATAGGGTATGTTTGAGATAGGGCTAACAAACCCCATACGGTCCAAGTGATGTATCGTCTGCTTGCAAATAGGTACTTTCGCAACATAGAAAAAATGTAAAAACACATTATTATGAATTTGTTTTTGATCTAAATAGACCTGTACCAATTGATAGTCTTAAACATCATAATTTCTTAAGGAAACCTATTAAAAAAATTAAACACAGTATTATATTTTTCAATAAAAACATTATAATCTGTTAATCAAATTTATTAAAAAAATTAAACACAATATTCAATTTTTCTAAAAATTTGATTTATGTATTGATATAATTTTTAAATTTATAAAAATTAGTTCATATTCATGCTATTTATCCATCCAACCGTTAAGTAGTGACATCATTTCTTTTTTATTCTAAAAAAGTTCCTTGAGATATTCTCTCAACACTTGGTAGATCCTTTGTTTAAAATAAATCTAGATTTGTTTAATTATAATTATTAATTATAATTATATTATAATTATAATTTTTTTTTTAATTTAATTATTAATTAATTATTTATTTATAGATTCACCTGTTTTATTAATTATTATTATTATTATTTCATATTCATTTTAACTTTATTTTATGTAGTTTGACAAGTCAAAATTTTTAAACAAAATAATACAAGCCATTACAATATATAGCTTTCATACTAGGTTAGGAAAGCTTCGTGGTACAATAATTATTTTTATTAACTTCCAAATTTTGAAAATGTAAAAAAAATCAATTTCATTTATTTATTTATAATTTTTAAATTATTAAAAATATATAAATTTGTTACCTTTCCTTTTAAATACATGAACAAAATTCTTTCAAAATTAATAATTAAATTATAAATTCTTTAAATATATTTTCAAAACTCTATATTAATACAGATCCTTATATTAATGAAACAAAATCAAATAAGTTAATAATAATGTCTAGCCCCAAGGGTTAGTTCATTTGTTCAAAAACCATGTCTCCCCATTAGGAGGTCATAGGGTCGATTTTGTGTGAAGCCCTTGGTGTTTCCGTGGACATAGGGACCACTCATTGACCAAGGTGTTAGTGAACCACACAAAAAAAAGTTAATAATAATGTCTAATAGCAATTCATATTTATAAGCCATAACCCAAAAAATAATAAAAGTAAACAAGTTACCAAACTTAATTACATATTAACAAATTAGAAAATAATACAATTAAACACAGTTAAAAATTCATAACCCACGGGCCACAACTATGACGAAGTTAACCTATTTATTAAAAAAACGGTAAACTGATAAAAATAAACGAGTTGAACGTTAACAACTCATAAAACTATGACAAAAATTAAGTCGACGGATAAAACCCTGAGACCAATGTAATATCACGAGGAACTCTGTGCAACTTTAAACACAGTTAAAAAATCATAACCCACGGGCCACAACTTTGACGAAGTTAACCTATTTATTAAAAAACGTTAAACTGGTAAAAATAAACGAGTTGAACGTTAACAACCCATAAAACTATGACAAAAATTAACGTCGACGGATAAAACCCTAAGACCAATGTAATATCACGAGGAACTCTGTGCACGTCTACTCTAATTACATGAACCTAGACTTATTAACGTCGACAGATAAAACCCTGAGACCTATGTAGTATCACGAGGAGCTCTGTACAAGTCTACGATAATTACATGAAGGTAAATTAGAACCTAAACTTATTAACGTCGACAGATAAAACCCTGAGACCAATGTAGTATCACGAGGAGCTCTGTACAAGTCTACGATAATTAACATGAACGTAGACTTATTAACGTCGATAGATAAAACCAATGTAGTCTCACGAGGAGCTCTGTCAAGTGTACTATAATTACGTGAACGTAGACTTTTTGTAGTGTAGATGCACCTGATTTCATATTGAATTCATTGTTTTTGGCGATTAAAAGGATGACCACGAGTCCCAAAACCATGACTAAGATGGAAATGGACAAGTAAACCGATATGAATGTGACCGCACATGACCAAGGGTTCCAGATTTTATGAACACCACGTAGGACCTCGTTTTCCAAGGGTTTTTGTACTGCATAAAGTCTTAAAGTAACATCGGACCAAGATTACAAACCCTGGTAACATTATTATCTGGACTTTGACATTTTCAATTTAATAATATCTAGAGGACAATAATAAGATTCGACGTATTCGTTCCGGTTTGTGTGAAACCTTGCACATGTGATAAACAAAGGGATCACATCCTATTCCAACGTCCTCAGTGGCCGGGTTCTACCAGAGCCAACGTAGCAAGGTACACCTCACGACCCCTGTATTGGAAAGGAAGTTCATGGGTTCGGAACCACACTGAACCTGTACATGCAAAACATCTATGTGATTTGTTTTGGCTTAAAGCCGAGATGAATATGAAGCCCCATATTCTAATGGGGGGGTACGATTTAAGGCGCCTGCTGGAGCAAGGGGCGTTGGCCAAGGTCTACTGGTGAAAAGGTAAAAAAATCTTGCAGTTTCATTAGAGATTTGTGGTTTAATTTTCTTACCCGTGGCCTAGAAGGCCTTGGCCAACGTCCCTTGCCGCAGCAGGGGCCCGAATTCGTACCTCGCCATCATAATATTGGGCTTCATCTTCATGTCGGCTGTAAGCCAAAACAAATCACAAAGCTGTCTTGCATATATTGTGTCTGTACTGTTTCTAAACTGAGAACTTGCTCTTCGACACGCTCTCTGTGCTGCGTGGTTCAATGTCTTCGGGTTGTTCAAGAACGATTTCGAAGTTCACGTCATCTCAGCCTGCGTCGAGTAGAAGCTGTAGGAGATTGCGAGTTTGCTTCGTTTGAGATTCAAAAACTGAAAAAACTTCATGGTGAAAGTGCAGGGTTCCGAGAAGGGTTGGGAGAGAAGTTGTTTACTGATGCTCGTCGTGGTGGAGCTTCGTAGGACTGGCCATGATACAGTGGAATACATTAAGCTCTGCATCCAAGATCTGAAGTCCAGGTTCAAGGACAGTTACTGTACATGGGATCGTGAGAGTCAGAAGAACGAACAGTGACATTCCCTTTACATAAATGTATCAGAGACAATCCCAAAGCAGTGATTAAAACGCTTTATCTTCAAATCTCCTTTGTAGACACAAAGAAGCTTTATGTGATTTCGATGGCAATGTCAAACACCGTGAGAATGTATTTCGCGGTGATGATGTAAAATCTGTTTCAATGGATATGTATATGATTTGCGTGAAATGAAATGAGATAGTTTGATATTCATGTAATGTATCTTATCTTTAAGAAATATGTTAAATATTTTGTTCTGTTATGAAATGTTAAATAATTTGGTATCTGATTATTTTTTTAATATAAATTTTCAAATAGATGTTGAATTCATAGAGGGTATTATGATGTATTTTAATATATATTATGAATTGATGTGTAAATATAATATTTAATGATAATATAAATAATTAAATTATATTTTTCCATTAAATAAATATTCTTAAATTTGAATATATTTAATTTTCGAAGTTTTTTTTTTTTTTTTTTGGAAAAACCGTTGAATAGAATTTATAATCTATTCAATACCGTTTCAATACTGTTGAATAGGATTTATAATCTATTCAACATTTTGGGTGGACATTTTACTTATTATGATGGAAGAAAGTAGAATGGTCAGACATGAGTGTTAATTACTTTTTAAAAAGATGAAAAAGAGATGAATAAACCAGTGTTAATAATCCTTTTTATAGAGAGGAATTAAAATAATCTTAAAAAAATAAAATTAATCAATGTAACTTAAAGGAGCTAATTATTAAAATGTATTAAGATTAAATTAATATATTAAGGGGAAAATAAAGTTAAAGAGTTAAAAGCTAATAAAATAAGATATTGAGATATTAAATAATAATAATAATAAAATTAAATTAATATAAATAATTAAAGAAATGGTTAAAAGGTGACCAAGTATTAAGTAATTATCTAAATATTAAGAAATAATGCATTAAACTAAATTATGAATCCAAATAAATATTAGAATATTAGATAACTTAAAAGGATAAAAACCAAACAAAACTGAAATGAAGGTGAATAGATTTATAGAAAAACTAAAATAATAAAAATGAGGAAATAGGAGGAAATGATAAGGGTAATTGAAATATTTAGGTAATAATTGAAAAGAAAGGTTCATGGAAATAATGAGAGATAGATAAATAGGAAAACTAATAAGGAGGAAAATTAATGCCAAATTTTATGGATGATAGGTTTCTAAGGCTGACTCAATTTAAACCCATATTCTCTAGATGTTTTTCAATTTCAAGGGATTCTATGACGATAAGAGTGTTTTAAAAAGGAATAGGGACAATTATTTTAAATTGATCCAGACAAATAATGTTCTTTGAATTAAAAGGGAATCTACAATTGCGAAATTTGGTAACCAGAGGTGGTTGGTATCATTTATATGCTCCTTTAGGCAGGATTTGAAGAGATGACCAATTTGCACAATATAAAACTTCCCACATGAACAATGTATCTGGTAAACGATTGAGCTTAACATGGGGTCAGATTTATATTTGGTTGACCACAATATCTTTGAAAGGGTCCATTTATGAGCAGATTTTGAAGAAGGGTCCATAATTCATTCATTTGTGCTCCCTTGTTCTTTCAGACTTGGACAACCTTTAGTCAAGATGAACTTGTTACAATTTTATTCTAATTGTAAAAAACATACAAATATGACAACTATGTAGCACAAATAAACAAGAATCAAGAAATAAGAAACACTAGAAAAATTCAAAAGGCTTGAATTTGGATAAGTTCTAATTATATAATGATTTTATCATTACTCCGCTAAAAATGCTTATGATTTCAATCGTACTTTCCATTAAAATCTAAAAAGATATCTGTTAATTATAGAATTAAGCCTTAATTAAGTTTTTAATATATTTTAATTTGCATTGTGTAAAGTTGATATGTACAGAGGGGTAACATATGCAAGGTTGTAAAAGAAGAGGGAACAAAGGTTTTTCCACATATATCGTTGTTCTGCACATCCTTTATCTCCACTAGAATTCATACTAGTTGCAAGGCCATGTTTATGTATGGTTTCACTAAATAATTTCCTAAAACACTATTTTATAATATCAATGCATATGGTCTTATTGATTTGTTAACAAGCAATAATCATTACACAATGCGTTAGAGTGAATTTTATTAAGCATTGAGATGATATCTTGATTGCATAACGATTCACTGAATAAATGTTTATGATAGTGGGGAAGTGACCTTCATTTCAATATATGATTAAGCCTTAATTATTATTTTGATATTGTATTAAGAACTTGAAGGATGTCATGATTACATGTCGATTATTCTTTTATATCTGATAATTGCCAAAAAATTGTTAGCAAATGAGTCAACATGTGCAAGAAGTGTGTGAAGCATATAATTTCAATATACTATAATGAATATTGGCTACAAAGCATTATGTGTCTTCTTGACTTCTTTACAAGTGTATTCATTATGTGTTGATTTGTTGAATAAATGCTAAAAAGGCTATTTTGATATTTTTACAATGAATAATCATGACACATGTGCAAAGTGTAGAGATAGAAAAGAAGCTTCCACTGTATGGAAGAAATATGAAAATACAAGTGTGTGAAGGAGATCCACTCATCATTTCAGTTTGCGATGATGGATACTAGCGGTGGATACCTATGCATATTTTTGAATTGTTTACAGACATTAATTTATATTAACCACTCGAATGATGTGCTTATTATGTGTTGATTTATTGAATAAATGTTGAAAGTTATATTTTATAATATTGATAGCGATTTTATTGATATGTTTGCAACTAATAATCATTACACAATGCATCAAGGTAAATGAAATTAATCACTTGAGTGATGGCGTGATTGGATATCAATTACTAAATAGATATTAATGGTAATGTTAAACCTTAATTAATTCTTCAATGTTGAGTGTGGGGTTGTCTACACCATAGTCAGTATATGTCACTGCAAGTTCCCTTATCTTCCCAAACATTTCCATCTTGACACAACTCTTCCATATATGGCTACCCTACACACTTGTCATTTCTCACATACTCTAGTACTAAATGTTGTCAATAGTTTTCATGTCACCTGTTACCATTACAAATATTATGTGATATAATATGTTCTAAAAACTAATGTTTACTAGTAATCCTTGGTTCTATCGCTATATGGTTTGACATGTACAAATTATATGGACAACATGCTTGAATTTGGCCACTGTAATAGTGACATGTGTTAATAAGTTAAACATCCACAATAATTTTTTGTTTTTTTTTTTGTGTGAAGGCTCCTCTGTTCATTATATTAAGAAAACATTACATATGGTATGTCCTTGTGTTACTGGTCTCCCTGAAGGAAAGCCAGACCAATACCACATATTTAGTGTCTTGAGATTACCTCGTTTTTTCTTGATTACTACATATGACATGACAAAAATTATGCCAAAATTATACAAAACAAAGCAAGCACAGAGGCCAACACTAGTTTAGTTTTCACTACCAAAATTAAAGTTTGACCTGAGATTGCTTATTTCTCTCCTTACCTAAACCATTTATGTGATGTGTTGGGAATTGAGGGAATTGTCATGGGAGGCTAGATGTATTTCCTTTCTCGGTCGATTCATCATTATCCTCATGTCACATTGCATGATCACCTATTGTGGGGGTGAAGTCATAAAGTGCCAAGGAAATTCATGAACCTTGAAGTCGATCAGGGATGGATTGGGACCAGTGAGCCTCAAATGCAGGGCCATTCGAATTTAATGCATAATTGGCATGGTGGTATAATAGTTTATTCCTAAAGCGACGAACATGAGAGAGCATTGTGGCTTGGATATACTAAAGAAGCAACATGACTTTGATGATGTGGGATTCGATTCTCTAGCAAATTGAAATCTTGGATATTGGTGTTCCATGTTGAGTTTCATTCAAAATGGATATGATCAATAGTGAGTCCCTCTCAATGAGGAGTTGATCTGACTCTGATTTTAGAGCTACTCCTAGACCATGTTCTAGGCTCTAGAGTTTTGCTTCGTTGTTTTATGTGGTACCCAACCTTCTTGCATATATGAAGAGGATGATTCCCATGAGGATGCTGCCCATGTTGTCTCTGAGTACTGCTACATAGTTGGTCGGTCTAGGATTTCATCGGGACGCTCCACCAAAGTTGGGCCATATGAAGCCTTCTCAGGGAGAGGACTAGCATGAGGAACTAACAACGATAGGGGTAATATAGATAACACCAGGGATTGAGGTCGAAGGTTGATGCCAAGAGAGGTAATGCTTTTCATTGTTGGTGGATAGTCCTAGTCCTGGTCATTCAATAAGTTGATGCTATTGTTTCCTGGAGCTACGAGACAATTCTATTCCAAACCCCCTAAGGAAGAAACACTAATTCTAAAAATGCATGCATTTATTTCTTTCCATAAGTTCCAAGTGAGAAATCCCAAGAATAATTTCCAACGCGACTTGTTGAGAATTGAGCTATTGAAGGGCAGATTAATCTAGTTCTCAAGAGATTCCAGGATATGTGAAGGAATAAAATTGGACACCTAAATGTGATCGCAAGTTGGTCCTAGATCGTTGGGGAGAATGAGCAACTAATTAAGAGGTGATTCATGTCGTCTGCTTGAGCCCGACACAAGAAACATATTAAAGGGCCTATGAATCCCCATCTTTGTATTTTGTGTCAGGTGATTTTTTTCCCTTTAAAATAGGCCATAGAAAGAAAGAGAACTTGCCCAATGTTCCAGCTTCCAAAGATGCTTCCACAAAGGGTTGGAACCATTCGGCAAGGTTGGAGATAAAATTCTACATGCTTCTAATTTTTCGGTTAATAAAGAGAGATAACCTTAATAACACGTTATGTAGAATATAAATATGCGAATAAAGCTTTTATTGTGTGCACTACATAAATTCTGCGAAGTGTGAAAATGTGGATGAAACTATGGGAAAATGGATTTCATTATGTGAAGCACAGAGGTGCTAAAGAAAGCTATGTGAAGGTGGCTTTCATTGTGTCGGATATGGAGGTGTGGACATGCAAATAAATGTAGATTGAGGAAATGAAGGAATTCTTAAATAACAAAAAAAAATATATTATAAAATGTGACATTTGGCATGCATAAATATTGATAAAGCTTCAATTGTCCACACTGCAAAAATCATGTGGATTGCGGAAGTACAAACAAAGCTGTGTGAAGATGCATTTCATTATGTGAGATAATAAGGTGCAGTGGAAAGCTATGTGAAAGTAGCTTTCACTATGTGGGATTGAGTTATAGACATGGAAATAATAGTAGATTGTGGAAATACGGTTGGGGAGATGCGGAAATGAAGATAAAATTTTCAATATATACCGTATGGAAATTTTGTGGAGTATAAAACTATGCGAAAACGGATTTCATTATGCAAGATACGAATGTGTGAAGAAAATCTCTATAAAAGTAACTTTCATTATGCAAGATTGAGATGTAACCATGAAAATAACGTTAGCTCGTGAAATGTGACATTCTTAACAACAAAATGCAAAACCTACATCAAGAAACATAGCTTAAATCAATTAATAATAAACTCACGAACTATGCTAAACCGTGCTAAACCGTAACTATTAATCTTATTCATATGGCAACCATCTCTTATTAAAAATACATAAATTCATAAATGTACCAACCTTTTTGTTTAGAAAACATGACACATTCTTAGCTATGCCCATGAACCATATTATGTTACCCCTATGAAACAAAATAAAACCGTGGAAAATAGAAAGATATTTTCACAACAATGAGAGTAACGTCATTAACATCGGTCTCAAATAATCGTTAGTTATAATAGGTGTTTATACCTCAAATAAATGATACAAATAATTATGAAAGAGGTGTGGTCGGAAATGTGTTGTTA
The DNA here is from genome assembly GCA_000404065.3 of Pinus taeda. Lineage (NCBI taxonomy): Eukaryota > Viridiplantae > Streptophyta > Pinopsida > Pinales > Pinaceae > Pinus > Pinus taeda. Next base: position 15,335 of record APFE031075065.1, read on the forward strand.
TGAAATGTGATTTCATAAAAGTATATAGAGGTACAATATAAATTAGTTGTGAAGAAATTATATAAAAGAGAAAATAAAATTTAATAAATATATAAATTTAGGTAGTAAAAAATTTTGATAATATTATTAAAGAAACATTTTTAGTAGAGATATTGATATTCTTATTATTTAGAGTTTTAATATAGTATTATTTTTCTTTTTTTTTTTAAGGGAAATGTAGATATATAATATTTTCAATATAATTACTGATTACCATGGTTACATGTTTATCATTGTTATATTGTCACTATCATTAATGAATTGTGCTGCTATCACATTAATCACTATATTTTCTTTTGATGTATCTTTTTTTTTTACTATTAAATTTTCTCTTTTTTGAATTTTGTCAAAAATAAAACAATTTCTATATTGAAAACAATTCACTTCGTTGTATGTCCAAGCCTATTATCACTTATTGAGAAGAAAAGAGAAGACAAACTCTACTCTAACTTCTCTACATGACTAGTTTTGTAAACACTTATGCACATTTCTATTCAATATGGAATTTTTTAAGAGTTATTTTACCTTTCTCACTCAATAACATAACTTACAAAGTGGTATTTAATGGAAATATGCTTCATATTATCACAATAAAATGGATAATATATAAATGATAAGTATTTTGAATATCACAAAATACATTCACCTTTCCTTACACTTTTTCAAACTCATGCAATAGATCCTTGAACCAAATTGTGTTTTTTCATACATGTGAAATAGCAATATACTCTTCCGTAGCAGTGAATAATGTGACTATTTCTTGAAGTTTTGACTTTCAACAAATAAATCATACTTTAAGAGTAATAATATGACTGGAAGTATATCATTTTTTTCCAAATCACATATAAAATATGAATTAACATAACCTCAAATTAAATCATTGCAACCATTATAGGTGACACTTGTTCCTTTAATCCAATGCGAAGATTTTATTTTTGAGGCATATTATGCTTGGTTAGTTAGGAATTTTGATGTGGTGAAGGTAGTGGCATTGTTGTAGAAGTACTTCTACTAGTCAAAGTGTTGAGAAATGTATGGCGTGAAGATAGGGCACTTATTTAATTTGATTTCTCTTTTTATTCTTAACATTTTTTTTGTGATTTATATTAGGACATTATCATCATTGTTTATTTTTGTATATCATCAAGACAAATGCCAATAAGAATATCACAATGAAAACATAAGAATGCCATATTTAGGCTACTATCAAAGGCCAAAACCTCTCCTAGAGAGGAAAACCCACAAAAATATATTCTTATAAAATTTCAATGAAGACTTCCAAGACCTTGACTTTGACCCAAAATCAAACCTTCCAAGGGATGAGCGAGTAAGATTTCAAACAATAATTCTGCAAAACTTAGACTGAGGAAACCCTAGATCCTCCTCCAAAACCTCACATGTGTGTGCAATAGAAACAAACATTTTCTTCCTTAATCCATTCGCTTGTCTCCAAAGAACTTCGTTGGCTTCTAAGAGAATTTATCTCTACTTAATTTCTCGAGAAGACTTCAATAGAAACATAACTATATTGATTGATTGATGTCTCACAAATTAGGTGAGGCTCCTCTTTATATATCCTTTCAATAGAGTGAATTAGGCTTCCTAGCACTAACATGAAGAGAGTTGGCTAACTCATCCCTTAGAGGCTTCTAGACATCATATTTTACAATAATAATACTCATTATTTATTACATGAGCCCTCTAAGGGCTAGGGCATCATGACCTTGACATTTTGACTTGTAAGCAAGACCACTAGAGCACTCAATGGGTGCTTTGACCTAGGACTACAACACGATGGGCATGAAACCCATTTTAATAATAATATTTTTTGTTTTACAAATAATTTTTTCTTTTCTTTTTCTTTTGATAACTACATCAATAATTACATCAAGTCATGGCTCAAGTACAACTATTGTAAAGGTATGACATGATGTCGCTAGGTATATTAGGTAAGGAAGTACTTGTTGCGTTGATAAGATTTCAAGAAGTAGGGATTATGTAGTCCCCTCCATACTCTAGGCAAGCCATAGGAGCCAATATCTAGGGAGTGTATGGTAATGGATATGAATTTGTGGTTTTTGATTAGTTCTCTAATATATCCATTTTAGCACCCTATCGGAAAAGTATCATAATAGGAGCCATTATTAAGAACTTCTTTGAGCATGTTTGGCTCCATTTTGGTTGCCACAAACTATTATTTCATATCTGGTGTGAAAATTGAATAAAAACCATTTGTAAAGGTTGAACCATACTTAAAATTTCCTTGCTAAGAAACTTGTCTAAAAGGAGAAGAATGTTGACAACAACATTAGCAAGAAAGAAAATTATTAATTAATGATATCTATGGAAAGGTAATAAGTGAACAATAAGCACATTATTTTATATGGAAATAACATTGATAATAAGGATATGAAACATTAAGGAAAACCATTATTGAAGGTGGAACTACATTGACACCCTTTTTGCCAAGAAAGTGGAATATCAAGATCAACATTGCCAAGAAAGAAGATGGCATAATGAATGATATTCATGGAACAAGACATTAGTGACAAATTATGCAATAGCATACTATCCAAAATTAATAACTACAACAAATTTGAGAAGATATGACCTGGAAGGAATCAAGGGAAAGGGAATTATCAATTATTGGATGGATGATAATCATAAATGACATGAAATACAAATAAAATAATCAAATCCTATGAGTAGGTTTCATCATATCTAAATTCCCCAACTAAAAGGTAAGGTCTTTTAAAGGAGAAGATATGTTTGAATGTAAGGAGGATCACATATATAGTGCTAGATTTATATGTAATAGGGGTTAATCTAATATGAGGTGCATACATACAATGATAAACAATATATGTGTTAATATATTCATTTCTATAAACATGATTTGGTTATATTGATGTATTTGGTAGTTTTGAGGGTGAAAATTAGCTATTTGACATTTTGAGCTTTTGGTGGGTTCGACAATACAATTTTGGGTAAGTCTATAATATTTTAGTGTTTAAAAATTGTTTTAGAATGTATAAATAAATTAAGTGCCATGAAAAGCTTTTAAAGCACTTCAATTGTCTAAATTAGATAGCTCAATCATATGATTCCAACAAATTTAAACCTATATTTTCAATAAAAACTAAAAAAATACTCAGAAATAAAACAAAACATTAAAAAATTAAAGCATGCAATTTGAGAAGAAATTGTCCTAATCAATACAGGGTTTTATGTAAGTCATCTTTATTAAGTATGGGGAGTTGTCTTTTAACCATTCTAGATAGTGTATATGGTATACACAATCTAATTGGTTATCATCAATAGTGTATATGCCGTATACAATCTAGTTGATTATAAACATATATTTCATACCAAATTTTATAATAGGGAAACTCAGGTTCTTGATTATTAATTAAATGTAAAAATTAATCAAAAACTTTCTATCAAATCATTAATGTAATAACAATAAAAATATTATTAATAATGATTAGTTTTATATTAAAACCTATACCTATTAGCGAGCCGTGTTGATAAGCTTCTTGGCAATGTCTGCACGTATATCCCCGTTTCAAGTAAATCATATTTAAATCCCTAGCGTAAATCGATGCCTTTAGTAATGGATAGATCATTGTTAGATTTACTAGGTTGTTAATATCTTAATGGTGGCTTTCCTATTTCTTAACAATTAGAGTAAGATAGTGGAACTCAATTCAACTAGATACAGAAATTGAAATCAATTCCAATGTTGATTTTGAAATTTATATTTGAAAATATTTTTTACTAAAACTAATTTTATTGTTTAACGTTTCCAAAACTTACTTTCTTTATATGCAATTAACTTTCTTTATATTCAATTGCAGTTTATATATATATAATTAATTGTTTTAAGTTTTCTGAAACCGACTTTATATTCCATTGCAGTTATATATATTTTCAGAAAAACAATTCTAATTCGCAATTGAGAAAAGATTATGTGATGCTGTAAGGTACACAAATAAGTGAAGATGGTTACTTTTTCTTATTTAGGTTTTTTTTTTTTACTGATGTTAATGTTAGAGTTGTTTAAATTTAAAGAGTCACTCAAATTGAGTGAGTTCGAGTTAAGTTTGTTAGAGCAAAATAGTGCGCAGCGGAAAATAAAAGACAAATATAGTATAAAAATCATACACAAATGACACGGTGATTTAACGTGGTTCACCCAGCCAATTTCGGGTACGTCCACCAAACAGAGGCATCGATAATCTTATTATTAAAATAGGAGATTACAATAATTTATTTCCTCACACTCTCTACCTCATACCAAATATCCTATACGGGCATATTTTTATAGAAGAGAATAAAACTGACTCATAAATCCTCTCACAACAAATATAGGATGCATTAACTCCTTCCCAACAAAATAGAGTTAATATAGCAACAAATCCTATTGTTGTTACCTACATGATATTTTTGTCCAATTTATTAAAACAGAAAATCTCAACAGTCTCCACCTTGACAACAATTAGCCTAATACCTTGTTTCTTTATTATTTTTATCTTTTCTGCAAGCCAAGAGAAGCCAAACACCAACGTAGCTTCTCTAAAAAATTAGTTTCGTGAACATGTCTGCATAGTTCTCCTTTGTATGCACCTTTTCAAGAGAGACTCCCCTTTCAGTGATAACATGTCTTACAAAATGGTACTTGATTGGTATATGATTTGATTTACTGTGATAGGCCGGATTCTTAGCCAAATGTATTGCACTTTGACTATCACAAAATAACTTAATGTTGTCCTGCAACCTACCAAACTCACCAGACAAACCTTTCAACCAAATCGCTTCTTTGCAAGCATGAGAAGCAGCTATGTATTTTGCTTCAGTAGTGGATAAAGCAACAATATTCTGTAGCTTAGACATCCAGCTAATAGCTCCACCTGCAAGAGTAAAGACATACCCTGATGTTGACCTTCTCTTATCCAAATCACCTGTAAAATCCGAATCAACATATCCGCAAACAAATTCACTACTTTTATTATAAGTGATACAATAATCACTTGTGCCTCTCAAATACCGAAGCACCCATTTCACTGCTGACCAGTGTTCTTTACCTGGATTTGACATATACCTGCTGACAACCCCAAGTTCATGTGAAATATCTGGTCAAGTACAAACCATCGCATACATCAAACAACCTACTACATTGGCATACGGAATTCGAGACATATATTCCTTTTCTTCATCTGTATTATGACATAAAATAGAAGAAAGCTTAAAATGGGAAGCTAAAGGGACTGACACAGGCTTCACATTGTTCATACCAAACCTCAAGAGTATTTTCTCAATATACTTTTGTTGTGATAGCCACAGTTTACCATTTCTCCTCTCTCTGAAAATCTCCATGCCCAAAATCTGTCTTGCTGCTCCCAGATCTTTCATATCAAATGTCCTTGCCATCTGAGCCTTTAACTTGTTGATCTCTTCTATGCTTTTTCTTGCTAAAATCATATCGTCAACATACAATACTAAGATAATGAATATGTCATTACTTAATTGCTTAACATAAACACAATGATCATATTCACTTCTTACATATTTTTGACTCGACATGAAAGAATCAAACTTCTTGTACCATTGCCGAGGCGACTACTTCAGACCATACAATGATTTCTTGAGCCTGCAGACAAATTTCTTATTGCAATGTTGAACAAACCCTTTCGATTGTTCCATATAAATTTCTTCATCTAAATCTCCATGTAAAAATGCAGTCTTAACATCTAGTTGCTGCAATTCTAAATCAAGCAAAACGACTAATGCTAACACAATTCTAATTGAAACTATTTTAACAACTGGTGAAAATAACTCATGAAAGTCAATGCCTGCTTTCTGAGAAAACCCTTTTGCGACCAGCCTCGCTTTGTACATGTCCTTTGTATCATTCACACCCCGTTCAATTTGAAAACCCATTTACATCCCACAGTTTTCCTGTCTTTCGGAAGTTCAACCAGATCCCATGTGCCATTCTTACCTAAGGCCATCATTTCGTCCTTCATAGTTGCTTTCCACTATTTACTTTTCGAACCTTCTAATGCTTCCTGATAGCACAAAGGTTCATCGTCGTTAGCGGTAAATGCAACTGAAGTAACATAATCATCATACATTTTAGGAGGGCGTTTGATTCTTGTAGACCTCCTTAAGGATGTTTCTGGTGCTTCCACAATTGGCTGACTACCATCTGTAGGAACTTCTTCATGATCATCATCTGAGACCTATTCATGATCTACATTTGAACCTTGTTCATGATCTGAGTTTGAAACCTGTTCATGACTTGCATCTGAACTATGTTCATCTAGACTATCATTAGAAGTGCTTTCAAACTGAATGTGTTGAAAGTCAGATACATCATCCTCTTTCAATTTATTATCTACATCTAACTGTACAAGAGAGGATTCATTAAACTTTACATCTTTGTTGATGATGATTTTGCAGGTAGTAGGATCCCATAATCTATATCCCTTTGTTCCATCACCATATCCAACAAAGATATACCTTTTTTACTTTGGATTTAATTTAGTTCACTAATGTTTAGGCACTAGAGCATATGCATCACAACCAAACACTCTGAGTTTAGAATAATCACAAGGGTGACCTTTCCATACCTCTTGAGGAATCTTGCATCCTATCGCCGTTGATGGTGATCGATTTATCACATAACAAGCTGTATCCACCACTTCTGTCCACAATTCCTTCTGCAAACTGGCATTACTCAACATACTCCTTGCTCTCTCTAAAAGAGTCCTATTCATGCGTTCAACAACTCCATTTTGCTGAGGAGTATAAACAGTGGTCTTATGTTTCTCAATCCCAGCGTCCTTGCAATAATTGTCAAACTCCTTGGAAGTAAACTCACCACCATTGTCAGTTCTTAAACATTTTATTGTTCGACCAGTGATGTTTTCTACCAATGCTCTAAAATGTTTGAAAACTGTAAAAACATCAGACTTCCTTTTCAACATGTAGACCCACACTTTCCTAGAAAAATTATCAATAAACGATACAAAATATGGCGAGCCACCATATGAGGTTGTAGGGGATGGATCCCAAACATCTGAATGGATATAATCAAGTATTTCTTTACTAGTATGTTTCCCTGTTTTAAACTATTGCTTACTTTGTTTCCCAAACAGACAATGTTTACAGAAATCTAACTTTCGAGACTTTAGATTAGGAAGTAACTTACAATCAACCAAAATTTTTAATCCTCTTTCACTCATATGGCCCAACCTTTGATTCCATAAGAGAATAGAACTACTGTCATATTCAGACACTGTAGACACATGATCTGACCATGTTCTTCCTTCTAACTGAAATAGATTTCCTACCTTTTTAGCTTTCATTATTAGTAAAATACCTTTGTAAATTTTCATTACTCCACCTTGAATTACAGTTTTATATCCATTTGAGTCAAATGCTCCTAGTAAAATTACATTTTTCCTTAATTCTGGTACATGTCTTACATCAGTTAAAATTTTGGTTGTCCCATCAAACATTTGCAGCTGTATACTCCCAATTCCCACAATATTACATGTGACATCATTACCCATATACACGACTCCATCATTAATTGATTTATACGTCTTAAACCATTCTCTATGAATGCACATGTGGTTTGATGCACCAGAATCTAACAGCCAATGTTGATCATGATTTGACAAATTAACTGATAACACTTCATCACTCATACCTGAACCGGATGCCGAACCTGTATCTGTCGTGTTTGATTCTTTATTTTCTGTCGAAGAGTCTTCTTTAGAAGTTTGTTGTCGCTTCTAACAATCCTTCTTAAAATGCCCCGATTTGCCACAAAACCAACACTTTACCTTACTCTTCTTCCCTTTCGACTTTGAACGTGAGTCACTCTTCCTACTGAAGCATCTTTCTTTAGGACGACCTCTGACCATCATTACTTCTGATGTAGAGGTTTCTAAATTCGACCTTCTCCTTGTTTCTTTAGATAATAAAGATGCAACTACATCATCAAACTAAAGGGTTTCTGATGAACTAAGACATATAAAAGTAACAATATGATCCCATGACTCGGGCAACGAGTATAATAAAGTAATAGCTTTATCTTCTGATTGAAATTTTACTTCTATACTTTCTAATTGCACCAGGAGAGTATTAAAAGCATTCAAATGATCAGTAATCGATGTACCTTCCTTCATTCGCAAACTGTACAACTGTCACTTCAGGATAATCCTATTGGTTAAGGATTTTTTCATGTACTGCTTCTCAAGCTTCGTCCACAAACCAACGGCTATTTTCTCCGACACGATATTAAACAAAACATCATCCGCCAAAAATAGCCGAATAGCACTCGCTGCTCTTTCATCCATCTCATCCTACTCATCATCTGTTATGTTGTAAGATTGTTTGGTTTTTCCCATCAACGCCTTTGCAATGCCTTGTTGCACAAGCAGATCGTACATCTTCACCTTCCAGATCTCGAAGTTGTTTTTGCCATTAAACTTCTCGATCTCAAAACGAGCATTTTGAGTTTTTGCCATATTGTATAAACCAAAAAACAATCTCCAAGTCCAACTTGTTAATCAATCAAATTAATATCTAACAAAAAATTTCCTTCGCCTTCTATTGTACTGCCTTTACTTTATCAAAAAATCTCTATGCTGTACAAACTGCAGATTATAAATAAAAATAGATAACAAAAAAAAATGTAGTTTTACCAACATAATCATCGGTTAGCGCGCTGAAAGGGACTTGGCGCTACCTGAATAGCAGACAATCCGTGCCAGAGGAAAAATCGGTTAGAGTATCAAAATTGGCGCGACTATTCTCGTCGGATCCGCGCCAATCGGGATATTGGCGCCCTAGCACGACTAATAAGCTCGGATCCGTGCCAATTGGTGCGCCTGATCAGCAATTAACCGCGCCAATCCATTCACTGTATATTATTGGCGCGACTGTTTTGCCCGAAACCACGCCAATCGCCAAATCTCGGAAAAACTCCACCTGCCGCTTGGTCGCATGCACGCACTCACTCCTCAACACGCTCTGATACCAATTGTTAGAGAAAAACAGTGCGCAACAGAAAATAAAAGACAAATACAATATAAAAATCATACACAAATGACATAGTGATTTAATGTGGTTCACCCAACCAATCTGGGCTACGTCCACCAAACAGAGGCATCGACAATCTTATTATTAAAATAGGAGATTACAATAATTTATTTCCTAACACTCTCTACCTCATACCAAATATCTTGTACGGGCATATTTTTATAAAAGAGAATAAAACTGACTCATAAATCCTCTCACAACAAATATAGGATACATTAATTCCTTCCCAACAAAATAGAGCTAATATAGCAACAAATCCTATTGTTCTCACCTACATGAGATTTTTGCCCAATTTATTAAAACAGAAAATCTCAACATTATTTTGGGTAAAATCAAATTTAGAGTATGTTTGTATATTAAAGTTATTTTAAGTGAGATGTTAATCGAAAAGATTAAATACCTATTACCAAATTTATTGTAACCATCAAGTTTTTGTGTGATCAATAGAAAAGTCTCAACTCGTGTTATCCTGTATGTGAAATTTATGTACATTTTCGCTCTGCTTTTCCAAAAAATTAATATGAGTAAATTAGTGTAAGAGTGAGGAAGAATCAGAAAAGCTAGCAAAACCATGACAGATTGTAGGCGTCCATCGCAAATTGTGTAGTGTAAAAGGTGTGCTGATTTAACTCAAACTTACATTTTCAAAATCACAGGGGTTGTGTAGTGTAAAACGTGTGCTGATTTAACTCAAAGTTACCTTTTTCCAACTCGTAGCAGTTCGACTTTGAAAAAAGTGCATTGAATTAAACACTCATGGCCACCTTGCCTTAGTGAAAGGTGCGAGGACTCCATAAACAAGTAAAATGGGCAAAGTCAAAGTCTATTTACATGAATTCGAAAGGTTCAAAACTTTTGAAGCTGAAGAGTTATCCGGGTGTTTGTTTTTCGCTTTTTGGCCCATATTAAAATCCTTTCCAAAAGATACGTGACATTTCCATTAAAAGGTTTTATGGGATGAAATCAAGAGTTTATGTTTTGGATTTATAAGGATATATTAAAAGTATTTATTTAAGTCTTTTTATTAATTTTTGATAGAGGGTTTTTTTAAAAAGATTTCAAACGGTTATAATAAAAAAATGGGTTTTATTATTTGAAGATTTTTTTAAAGATGGTTTGCAGTTTCCACTATTTACAAGGAAGAATTATGATGTGTGGGTTATTAATATGGAGACCACATTGAAGATTCATGATGTTTGGGAGGATGTTTAGTTTGGGTTTCCGGAACTTAAAGATGATGTAGTTGTACGAGCACTCACTATGTAGTTGTACGAGCACTCACTAATGTAGATAAGAAGCAATTAAGGAAAGACGAAAAGAAGAATGCGCAAGCATGACAACTTATCTAGCAAGGAGTGGACACAACAGTGTTCCAGAAAATTAGGATAATGTCTTGAGCAAAGTCAACAAGGGAATATTTGGCATCAAGCTATAAAGGCATGGCCAAAGTCCATATTATTAAGTTGCAAAATACTAGGAGAGATTTTGAAAGTATGCAGATGAAGGAAACAAAGGACATCAATTTATTCATGAATTGATTTTTATTGTTGTCAACTAGTTAAGGATTTATGGTGATGACAAATAAGATCAAATAGTGGTTGAGAAGGTCCTCAAATTTTTCTACCAAGTTTGATGCTATAGTAGCAACCATGAAGAAGCCAAGGATTTGAAAATGTTGACATTTGATGAATTGATGGGTTCACTCATATTCCATGAGGTGAGGATAGACAACAATAAGGATTCCACCCTAGAAACAAATTTTAAAATTCACATTTCTATCTCAAGAGACACATGTCGAAGCATAGGTAGATCGAGAGGCAGAGGATGAGGCAAAAGACATGGTGGTCAGAGAGATGAAAGAGAAGAGAAGGAAGAAGAAAGTGGAAGTAATAGCAGAAGCTTCAATAACAATCAAAGAGTCAACAAATCCAGGGTGATATGTTATTATTGCAATAAATTGGTCACTATGTCCATGATTGCATGAAGAGGATAACCGATCAATGAAAGAAAAGAGCTAATGTAACTATAGATAATAATGACTCTATGTTCCTAGCTTTCCATACTATGCATGAAGATTTTGATAATGTGTGGCTATTAGATAGTGGTTGCAATAACCACATAACATGCAACAATAATTTGGTTGAAAACCTAGATCAATCTATTAAGAAAAAGGTTAAATTGGGCACTAAAAGGACCATGGATGTAAATGGGAAAGGAGTTGTCAACATTCTAACCAAGGAGGGGGGGCCAAAGACAATCTCAAAGGTATATTATGTCCCTTGTCTCAAACATAATTTGATTTGTGTTGGTCAGTTGATGCAGAAAGGTCACAAATTTACTTTTGAGGAACAAGAGTGTGTTATATATAAAAAGGCTCCAAGCAATTAGCTAATAGCCAAGGTGCATATGAAGAGGAACATGCTCTTTCCTCTAATCATGAATTACAGTGATCAAGTAATTTCTCTTACGGTTGCATGTTCTAATGATTACTGGTTTTGGAACTTTTGGTTTTGACACTTGCACTTTTATGGTTTAATTTTGTTGCAATAGAAACAGATGGTTAGAGGATTATGTCCCATCAAAGAACCTTCTAGCAGTTGCAAGTGTTGCATCTTGGGAAAGGAACATCATGAGAGTTTTCTGAAAGGAGTTGCATACAGAGCAAAGCATCCACTAGAGATGGCTCATAAAAACCTCTATGGAGCTATGAGGATGCAGTTGATTGGTGGAAGTTGTTACTTCCTCACTTTCATTAATGATTCCAGCAAAAGACATATCTTTACTTCCTGAAGCAGAATTTTGAAACTTCTACAAAGTTCAAAGAGTTCAAAGCCTTAGTAGTGTTGGGTGTGGGGCTTGATTATCTTCTGTATGGAAATGTATCACCGTATTGGACCCTAGTTCAAAATGGGGCGGCGACGCCGCCCATAAAATATTTGCTGCAAGGGGGGTCTAGGGGGGGCTAGGTCCTTTTGGGAGCCCCCACCTAACAAGGGGTTTCGGCGGCAGTGCCCCTAAAGATAAGAATAGATGTAAAATTTCCTTGTAAAATGTTGTAATTTCATAGTCAATCTGGGTCGTTCATTAGGCAGAGATCTGATGGTAGAAGTTATGTTTAATTTAGGGCTTTTTGCCCTAGAAGGCAACCCCTCACTATATATGAGGGAATTGTATTACGTCTATGTATATCTGTATTCTGAATGAGGAAGAGAGACGAGATTGTGAGCGAAGAGGGAGTTACATCGGATCTGTTGTAGGTTGTATCTCTTCAGTTTGCTGGATAATATAAAAAAGAAGGATTGGCTATTTCTCCGTGGACCTAGCCCAAACTGGGTGAACCACGTATATCTGTGTCTCTCTTGTTTATGCGTTTTTTATGTTTATATTTCTGCAATATTTTATGTGTTCCATTGCTCTTTAATATATAATTTTCTAACAACTGGTATCGTAGCTTAAGGTCTATCTGGCTGATAAACTCGCAGGAGAGAAGGGTTCCTAGTTCGAGTGGGAGCAATGGCGGAAGATGGTAGGTTTAGGGTCGAAAAAATCAACGGCCAAAACTACCAGCTGTGGAAGATGCAGATGGAAGATTATTTGTATCAGAGAGATCTGTACCTACCACTGAGCGAAAAGACAAAGAAGTCGACGAGTATGACAGACATAGAATGGAATATTCTCGACAAAAAGGTACTTGGAACAATACGAATATTCCTAGTGGCGTCGGTAGCATTTAATATTTCAAAGGAAACGACAACAGAGGGTTTAATGTCGACATTGGCCAAACTATATGAAAAACCCTCGGCCTCAAATAAGGTATTTCTTATGAAGTGTTTATTTAATATGAAGATGTCAGAGGGTGGATCTGTTGCAGACCATTTAAATGATTTTAATATAGTTACAAGTCAGTTAAGTTCTGTAGGGGTAACTCTTGATGATGAAGTTAGGGCTCTGTTATTTCTGTGCTCATTGCCAGAAAGTTGGAATGGTTTAGTTATAGCTATTAGTAACTCTGTCTCTGGATCTAGTACTTTAAAGTTTGATGATGTTGTCGGTGCAATCTTTAGCGTGGAAATGCGACAAAAAAGCTCCGGTGAGACATCAAGTAATGCTTTGACTTAGCGACTAGGAGAAGAAAAATGGAAAGAGGAAAGAGCCCAGGATATCGCAGTAAGTCAAGAAAATCCATATCCAAGTCCAAATTGGGGATAGTGTGCTAGAAATGCGGGAAGAAAGGACACCTAAAGAAAGACTGCAAGTCTCAAAAGGGAAAAGAAAGAGATGCACATCAAGAAACTAAGCATGAAGTGAATGTAACAGGTGATGTGTTGCAACATGCTTTGATTCTTTCATTAGAAAATATTATTGATGCCTGGGTGGTAGATGCAGGGGCCTCATTCGATCCCACACCTGATAGGAAACATTTTCATGATTATGTTCAAGGAGATTTTGGATAGGTTCGATTGGGTGATGATAAACCTTGTAAACTTGTTGGAATGGGTACAGTTTTCATAAAACAAAAAAAATGGAAATCAGTGGCTAGTGAAGGAGGTAAGGCATGTTCCAGATCTGAAGAAAAATCGGATTTCAACAGGGCAGTTGGGAGGTGAAGGTTGTGTCACTACTTTCACAGATAAAACCTGGAAGGTCACTAAGGGATCCCTCGTAATAGCAAAAGGAAGAAAGGTTGATACATTGTATTTATGCAATGGTATTACTAATTCTATTAATGCTTTAACCTCTACAGGAGAAGATACAACATTGTGGCATCATAAGCTCAGGCACATGAGTGAGAAGGGCATGCAGATTCTTCACTCAAGAAATTTGTTGCCAGGTTTGACGCATGTTGATTTAAAATTTTGTGAGAATTGTGTTTATGGAAAATAAAAGAGAGTCATATTCCTTAGAGTTGGGAAATAAAAGAAGAACGAAAAGTTAGAGCTTGTGAATACAGATGTATGGGGACCTGCTCAGGTATCATCTCTTGGTGACTCTTTTTATTATATTACTTTTATTGATGATGCAACCAGAAAAATATGGATTTGTTGTATTTGAAATAAATCTGATGTATTTGATACTTTCAAGAAATGGAAAGCTTTGGTTGAAAATGAGACAGGAAAAAGGTTGAAGTGTCTCAAATCAGACAATGGAGGTGAATATTACAGTAAAGAGTTTCATAGGTACTGTTCTGAGAATGGAATTCACAGAAAGAATATAGTCCAGGAACACCACAAGAAAATGGTGTGTCAGAAAGGATGAACAAGATAATCATGGAGCATGCAAGGTGCATGAGATTGCATGCAGGATTGCCTTTACAATTTTGGGCAGATGCTGTAGATACTGCTGTTTATCTAATAAACATAGGGCCTCCAATTTCCTTGGATTGTGGTACTTCAGAGGAGGCATGGACAGGTAAAAAGGTAAACTACCCTTTTTTAAAGATTTTTGGTTGTGAAGCCTTTGTCCACATTAATAAAGAAAATAGAACAAAGTCAGATGCAAAATCAAAGAAATGTACCTTTATTGGATATGGTGTTAATGATTTTGGGTATCACCTTTATGATTATGAAAAACAAAAAATCATTAGGAGCAGAGGTGTCATATTTAATGAAAAGGTTTTGTATAAGGATAAACTACAGGAAAATAAATAAGAAAAAGAAAACATAGAATACACAGTGCTTGACGATATCACATGAAAAGTGATGGTGCCTGAAAATCATAATGATTAATAGTCAAAACAACAACCACAATATGAACAAGCACCCCAAACACCTGAAAGTGGTGTTAGAAGATCTACCAGGATAAATAGACCCCCTGAACGACACTCTCCTTCATTATATTATGTATTGTTGATTGATTCTGGTGAACTAGAATGTTATGAAGAAGCAGTGCAGGTAGAAACCAGGAAGAAGTGGGAGCAAGCCATGAAAGAAGAGATGGACTCCTTAGCACATAACCAGACTTGGGAATTAGTGAGGCTTCCTGTAGGTAAAACAACATTACAGAATAAATGAGTTTACAGGCTGAAGGAAGAAGATGGAGTAAAACAGAGGTACAAAGCTAGATTTTTGGTGAAGGGGTTTGCATAGAAGAAAGGTATTGATTTTGATGAAATATTTTCTCCTGTTGCTAAAATGACTTAAATCAGAACTATTTTAAGTAAAGTAGCAGCTGAATGTTTGCATCTTGAGTAGTTAGATGTAAAGACAACCTTTTTCCATGGGGATTTGGAGGAAGAGATATATATGTAGCAACCACAAGGATATGAGGTAAAAGGGAAGGAGAAACTAGTGTGCAGGTTGAAGAAGAGCTTGTATGGCTTAAAACAGGCTCCAAGGCAGTGGTATCTAAAATTTGACAGGTTTATGTCTGAACAAGGTTATACTAGATATCACTCTAATCATTGTGTTTATCTCAAAAGGAAAAATGATGACAGCCATATTATATTGTTATTGTATGTAGATGACATGCTTGTTGCAGGTTCTAACATGAAGGAAATAAATGTGCTCAAAAGGAAATTGGCAAACTCATTTGCAATGAAGGATTTGGATGTCGCAAAACAAATCCTTGGTATGAGAATAACTAGAGACAGGAAGAATCGCAAATTAACATTGTCTCAAAGTGAGTACATATAAAAGGTGTTGAAAAGGTTTAATATGCAGAATGCAAAACCATTTGGTATACCTTTGGCTAGCCATTTCAAATTAGGTAAGGAGATGTGTCCCAAGACTCAGAAAGAAATGGCTCATATGTTTAAAGTTCCACATGCATCAGCAGTTGGAAGTTTAATGTATGTAATGGTCTGCACAAGGCCTGATATTGCACATGCAATGGGAGTTGTAAGCATGTACATGAACAATCTAGGAAAAGAACATTGGATGGTGGTGAAGTGGATTCTCAGGTATTTGAGAGGTACCAAGAATCAAGCATTATTCTTTGGTGGTTCAAACATTTCTCTACACGGATATGTTGATGCAAATATGGCAGGTGGAAGAGATAACATTAGGAGCACTACAGGATATGTATTTACTGTAGGTGGAACAATTGTCAGTTAGGTTTCAAAATTGCAAAGTGTTGTTACACTCTCAACAATAGAAGCAGAGTATGTTGTTGCCACAGAGGCTAGTAGAGAAATGATTTGGTTACAAAGGTTTATGTATGAATTGGGTAAGAAGCATGAGTTGGGCAGGTTATATAGTGACAGCTAGAGTGCCATACATCTTGCAAAGAACTCTGCATTTCATTTCAAGACTAAGCATATACAGTTCAGGTACCATTTCATACAGTCAGCATTGGAAGATTGACAGCTAAAGTTGGAAAAGATACACACTAGCCAGAATCTTGCAAATATGTTAACAAAAGTAGTAACCAGCGAGAAACTGAGAATCTGCTTAGTTTCAATTGGTCTTCAAGTATGATGAAGAAGATGAGAAACAACTAGGTCCAAAGTGGAGTCATTTTCTAGCAAATGAAGCAGTGGTGGAGTTACTATAACCAGTCTCTAAGTGGGAGATTCTTGGGTGTGGAGCCTAATTATCCTTTGCATGCAAAGGTATCACCGCATTGGACCCCAGTTAGAAATGGGGTGGCAATGCCACTTGTAAAATATGCACTACAGGGGGGGTCCAAGGGGGGTGGCTACAACCTTTTGGGAGACCCCCCTAGCGAGGGGTTTCAGGGCAGTGCCCTCGAAGCTAAAAATAGATGTAAAATTGCCTTTTAAAATGCTGTAATTTCGTAGTCAATCTGGGTCATTCATTAGTCGGATATATGACGGTAGAAGTTATGTTTAATTTAGGGTTTTTTGCCCTAGAAGGCAACCCCTCACTATGTATGAGGGAATTGTATTGTGTCTATGTATATCTGTATTCCGAGTGAGGAAGAGAGAGGATATTGAGAGCGAAGAGGGAGTTACAGCAGATCTACTCTAGGTTGTATCTCTTCAGTTTGCTCGATAATATAAAAAACAAGGACTAGTTGTTTCTTTGTGGACATATCCCAAACTAGGTGAACCATGCATATCTGTCTCTCTCTTGTTTATGCGTTTTTTTTGTTTATATTTCTACAATATTTTATGTGTTCCATTGCTTCGTAATATATAATTTTCTAACAAGCACAGAACTAGAGTGATCGTTAGATCAAGGTGTTGAGGCTAGATTGTGGTGGATAATGTGACTTGAAGGCATTCCATGCTACTGAAAACACCATGGAATCAGAAGAAAATTTACAAATAGATACACACCATAGTAGAATTCTGTAGTAGAGGGAAAGAACAGGATAATTATGAACATGGCCAGGAGCATGTTGAAAGGGATAAACTTATCTAATGAATATTGGTTAGAAGTGTTTTCGTGTGTTTTTTATGTGATAAACAAATATACTACAAAGAATGTGATGAAAAAAGTACCAAAAGAATCATGGTCATGAACATCTTGCATTTTATCTCATCTTAGAGTGTTTGGATGTGTAGCCTATGTAAATGTACCTAAAGAGCTAAGAGGCAAGTTGGATGATAAAAGTGAAAAGAGCATTTATTGGTTATAATGAGAAATCAAGAGCTTACAAATTGTATAACCTTGTCACCAAGAAGATCATAATCAATAAAGATGTTGTGTTCAAAGAACAAGAGTCATGGAATGGGATTGTAGGCAAAACAAATGATGAAAAAGTACCATTGATGGAAGAAGATGATGTAATTGAAAAGGAGTAACAAGAATCACAAGAGAAGACACCAATCAAAGTTACACAAGAAAGGACTCCAAGATACTTTGAACAACATGGATCTTCAAGCATATCAACATATTGAAATTCCCCCAGCAATCAGTCAGGTGATGAATCAAGCAATGGTAAGATAAAAATGGGAAGTCTGAAAGATACTTATGATGATTTGGATGTTATTTCAAATTTTGCATTGTGGTCTTTTCAACCTTCATCGTTTGAAGAAGAAATTAAAGATGAAAATTGGCTGCAATCTATGGTTGAAGAAATAAAATCTATTGAAAAGAATGATACATGGGATTTGGATGATTTTTCAAATGATAAATCCTCATTGGTGTGAAATGGGTGTACAAGATGAAGTTGAATGAGAAAGGTAAAATTGATAGATTTAAATCAAGACTTGTAGCAAAAGGGTTCTCACAACAGCCAAGTACATACTTTGAAGAAACATTTTCTCCAATATCTAGATTGGACACTGTAAGAGTAGTCTTAGCCACGACAACTCAAAACTAGTGAAAAGTGTATCAGATGGATGTGAAATCAACCTTCCTAAATGGAATTCTATATGAAGAAATCTATATGCAAAAGCCTCCAGGTTATGAAGTTGAAGGTCAAGAAGATAAAGTTTACATGTTGAATAAAGCACTCTATGGACTCAGCAAGAACCAAGAGCCTAGTATAGAAAAACTCATAGTTACATGATTGAGAATGGATTTTACAGAAGCAACATTGAACCTACCTTATATACAAAGGTAAATGAGCATGGGGGTGACATTATTTATACAAGTGATCTTGAATTAGATGAATTTAAGGCAATAATGAAGAAAGAATTTGAGATGACATATCTGGGTCTTATGAAATTTTTTCTTGGAATAAATGTTGAGCAATTGGAAAAAGGGATCTTTATTTCTCAAAATAAATATGGTAATTATTTGCTGAAAATATTCAGAATGGAAAATTGTAAACCTGCTCCTACACCAATTGCAACATGTACGAAGTTAAGTAAGGATTATTAAGGATCACATGTAAATCCAACTCTATTCAAAATATTGGTTGGATGCCTCATGTATCTTACAGCTACAAAAACATATATTATGCAAGGAGTTAGTTTGATTCCTATATTTATGGAGTCTACAAAAGAATCACATTGGAGAGTAGGGAAACTAATTCTAAGATACATAGCAAGAACTACACATTGTGGCATAATGTATGCAAGCATAGAGGAAGGATTTAGTTGGATACATTGACAATGATTTTGCAGGAAGTTTGGATGATAGGAAGAGCACTTTTGATTAAGTGTTCCATCTTGGTTTAGGTGTGATATCGTGGGCACCTAAGAAGAAACTTGTTATGAAACTTTCATCAACAGAAGAAAAATATGTAACAGTGACATCAACAACATGCCAAAAAGTTTGGTTACGAAGCTTTTTGGATGGAATCAAGGAGAAACAAAAAGGATCAACAAAATTCTATTGTGACAACACCTCAGCCATTGCACTATACAGGCATAGTGTTATTCATCAAAAGAGAAAGAATATTGATACTAGATATCATTTCATTAGAAAAATTGTGAGAAATGGAGAAGTTCAATTGAAGCATTGTAAATCGAGTGATCAATTGGCTCATATATTGATCTGGATTTAAACAAGAACGCAACAAAATACAGAGATAACCATATACACAAAGATGCAGCAGAAATAATACTTCATTTCATTAATGTAAAATACTGAAATATGCTTACAAACAGAAATGGAAATAAACCAGCTAGGGCGATGGTAACTTATCTTTGAGAAGAGATGTGTCGGCTACATGCCTATGAACTATGTTACAATGAGGCTCGGAGGCCTATTTATTGTTGAGAAACAATGAAAAACACTTAACATTCCAAAACCTAACCCTAGAGGATGAAATGCTAAATTGTGGGCCTCATTTTGGGTAAGTTGGTACATCAATTTCTTGGGGTCGTAACTTTGACATCTGATCTTCGTTTGACATGTACAATAGCTCGTTAGAAAGATTTGTCTGAGCACTACAACTTTGGGAAAAACAACATCAGTCCATGGACCGATGTTGCTTCTAGATTTCCCAAAAAACACCGTTTAGGGCCTCAAAATGGCTCTGAAAGTTTAGGATCCAAAAAACTACTAAAAATAGTAAATTGTGCTATAATTACAGAAATTGAAAAACTGAAAGAGATAGTTGTGGGGATCCAAATGAGATAGGTGGGTGGCCACCAACATCCACCTGGATCATATATTCCCTAATGCATTAACAAAAGGTGTATTTGAGTTTCATAGAGGAAACTTGGGTGTTGTAAGCCTAGCTGAGACTTAGACCAATAATCATGTTTGATTTGTCATGAGTCATGTCTTAGTTTAATCGTCATAATTAAGGGGAGTGTTAAATATGGCTAATTACTCCCATATGCAGAGTTCTCTAAATTTAGAGAGCCATCTAAATGAGTCAAGTTGTGTTAGTTTGAGTTAAGTCTTATTTTGGGTAAAATCAAATTTAAAGTGTGTATGCATTTTAAAGTTATTTCGAGTGAGTTGCTAGTCGAATAGTTTAAATACCCTTCATTGGGCTCATTGTAATCATTAAGTTTTTGTGTGATCAATAGAAAAGTCACAACTCATGTTATTGTGTGTGTTAAATTTTTGTGCTTTTACTTCTCGGCCTTTCCAATAATTAAAACTACAAACTGTTAAAATTTGTATGAGCGATAGAGAGTTTCCAAGATAATTTTGGACCACTGGTGTATATTGCTCAATTGTGATTTTTAGATATTAAAATTGCAGACTTTAAAATTTGTACGAGTGATAAAGAGTTCCAAAGATAATTTGGGACCATTCATCAGTATTGCTCAATTGTGATTTCCATACATTAAAATGGCAGACTGTTAGAATTTGTACGAGCTATAGAGAGTTCGCGAGATAGGTTGGGACTGCAGGTCGATATTAGTCAATTGGAATTTCTAGAATTGGTTATGGGCAAGAACTGTCGTGCATCAATAATGATGTAAAAATCCATAATTAATGTACTTCAAACTTTTATAGATGTTTTTGGTGATCCAATCAAAATTCAACAGAGATAATGTAGGATGGAAATAAACTTTGATTGTATTTAAAATATTTTACATTTAAATTATTTTAGCTTTCGAAATATTTCAAAAGCTTATACCCAAAGTCAAATGGATAACTTTGTTTATACCATTTGATATCTGATTTATTCAGAATTTTACATAAAAATGGCCATCGAATATGCACATCATCAAAATTTTCTTCCTTTGGGTTTTAATATGCGCATTATCAATTTTTCCTATAAAAAAAGGCTAATCTATCAAAAGCATGTTATCAAGGATATGCATTCTTATGTAGATTGCAGTTCTCAAGGATATTCCAAAATATAAAGATCAGAAAGGAGTTCAATTGTTTGATTCTTATTTTCACTACAAACTGTTATGAGAACTACAACCTTAACTGATATAAAAACCCATGAAATATCTGAATTATGACCCAAAGGCCTACGAATGTCTCCAAGAAAAATTTCTTCACACGTGCATGAGTAGATATATGGCCCAATTATCACTTCACCCATGCACATCCAAAATATCAAGTCAAGTTCAACGTGTTATAAAACATTTGAATTGTGACCCAAAGGCCGAGGAATATCTCCAATCAAAATTGTTTGACATGTGCATGAGTTGATATGTGGCCCAATTATCAGTTCACCCATGGGCGTTTAAGAGATCAACTCAAGTTCATCGTATTACAAAACATTGGGTCTAACCAACAAATGCTTACTATTACTTGCTCCAACGTTATCTTACTTCTTATCTTATTGTCTCCAAAGAATTGGATATCTGTGCGTATGTTGTTCTCTCTGAAAGTACCATGAAAATAATTTCCCATGACAACTGGGTTCTCCATATACATAGGACGTGACAATATTGTTCGATATATTGGGAAATAAGTCATATTTACAAACTGATCATTGTTTTAGTTTACGATAAACATGCTCGTGTATATACTACGGACAATATATTATATTTGAGAAAGGGTTATTAAACCCCGTACAAACCAAGTGGTTTATCGTGACCTTACAAATAGGTACTTTCCCAAAGAAAAAAATGTTAAAATATATGAAAATTTATATAATTAATTACTAGCATAACCACATCAATAAATGTGGGTGACATAAGTTAATAAACACATATCATTAATATTCTTATTTAAAAAACTCTTATATCTTCAAGAATTGTTTCCACTAACACTTTAAATGTATAAATAAATACAAATTTTATTGGGCTATATTTGAATTAGAACCATGGCTACTTTTCCTTTAGTTATGCCTATCATTCTTGATTGAATGCTTTAGCTCCTATCACTATACACTTTCAATGTTATACGTTCAAGTTTTTGTAATGAACCCCTTAATAGAATAAAGTCTAACTTAAGCTACTAACCAAACATAAAAGCAACCATAATCTGCACAAAATATTAATCCGACGAACTGAAATTGAATGAAATTTGTTTGTTTAATCCTTGTTTTAAGATACATGAAAAGCTCTCTTCTCAGATACCCATGTTCAGATTGTTAGTGTCTGAAAACTCCACAAAACCAAAAGATAGTGTGTGGATTTTAAATATATTAGTTGGAAAATCAAAAGACAATATTAAGTCTTTACTTCAAAATGATAAATATATCAACTTTCAGTATAAATATATAATATAATGCTGAAGAATTTGGGATTGCGTTAAGGGAGAATACAGTGATTTGTCTGTGGCAACACATTTTTTTTTAAGGTTCTCTGTTAGTTTTGTGGCGATTAACATTATGGTGATTTTGGTTGAGGAA
Organism: Pinus taeda; assembly: GCA_000404065.3. NCBI lineage: Eukaryota > Viridiplantae > Streptophyta > Pinopsida > Pinales > Pinaceae > Pinus > Pinus taeda. The sequence continues at coordinate 38,060 of APFE031075065.1, forward strand.
CTACGTCAATTATGGAAGAAACCCACACGCACAAGATCCATGAAAAAAACATTTTTATTGACTACTACAAAGTTGTTCCAAGAATAGTAATCACTCACACTTACCTTGATTGGTCTGCAATTTGTTAATCACTCTGCCACGAAGTTAATTAAGCATCCTTTCTGAATTCATCATTGAATTAAAATGAAGAGTGAATATGGTAAAAAAAATACGAGAAAATAGCATATGAAAGTTCCATGTCCATGGCTACTCACAACCAGCAAATGTGCACCCAACTCTGTTGCGGCTTCACACATTCTCTAGTTAGCCTTTGGAACCACAACATGGCTCTCCCTTCATGCCATATTGATCACGAGATTCTCTGTGTTTACTTCATCGTTACTTTTTTTTTACTCCCACTAGTGAAGAGGAACCACAAAGTTGCACACATACAATTCGTGACTAATTAACGTCATTAGTTCTGTCATTCGTGTTGCGTCAATTAATTGCCCCGATTAACAAGTTATTATTTATTAAATATGAATTATGAAATGAAACTATTGTTGAAATATTAATTTCAACGACCGTAGTTTTTGAAAACCGCCTGAGGATTTTCCGCACCACCTTTCACACAGCAGTGGTTTTTCCTCCGAGCGCAACGATCACAATGAACGGCTGACACGTGGCCACAACAACTTTTTCAAAACCACCATTCCCGGCGCTTAAAGTTTGGCAGCGGTTAAAGTTCGGCAGGAAGGGACCTCTTGGGAATTGCAGACAGCCGTCGGATTAGATCAACGTTAGCGTACAGGCCTGCAGCGTATTGCGTGACGTGAAGTGCAATTCCGGTTGACCGCAAGTTTATGAGTACAGTAATTATAATGAAATTTTGTTGTTGAAAGTAGATGAAGAATTTATTTCATTTTTATTTTTTGGTGGGAGTATCGGATGTAAAAACATATATGCCCTTATTTGTGCAAGTTCATATGAATGAAACTTTTATGCACAACAGTGCAGAGATTGAATATAATGTTTGTTGTTGTCTAATGTAATTGAAGTGCAACAGCGGCGATAGCAAGAAAGAGAAGATTTTTTTTTACGCACGAGTAAAAAGAAGAAGAAGTGAAATGTTTTTCACACAGCAGTGAATGTAAGAAATATTTACATGCAACAGTGTAAATTTGTAAGCTTGGACAGAGTAATTGTTCCAGAAGAGTAAGAGAAATGTTGTTCAGTTAAAAAAAGAGGGCAATGCGCAGCAGTGTGCTAATGTTTTTTTTGAGAATATAATGTAATGCAAAAAGGGGAATACGCAGCTGAATGCAAATGTAAGAAGTTTTTTTTACAGCGAGGTAGAGATAAACTGGTAATGAAAAGCACAGTAGTGCGAAGTAAAAAAAAGGGAAGAACAAAGCATAGTGAATGTAAGAGATAGAGAAGAGATAGAGTTTTACACACAGCAGTGTTGATTTTATTTTCTGAAGAGACAGGGTATTGTTTTGGTAATGCACAGTAGTGCAGACACAACAGTGTAGAATTTGTAATTTGAAGACAGAGACAGAGTATTTTTCAGAAGAGAATGAAGTTTATTTTTGTTTTGGAACTGCATCTGAAGCAGCCTTTTGTGTAATCCCTTTATGAGAGGAAGGTCTTTTTTGTAACAGTTGATTTTTGTTAATGAATACAAAGTTGTTTTTGTGTGTTTGTGAAACTTTGTTCTCAAAAAACAATTTTAGCTTCCCTGTGTTAAGATCCTGTGATAAACAGAACATCATTTTCTGTTTAGTTCTGTTTGGAATTATCAGAAATTCCCAACATGGTATCAGAGCTTGTCCAGGCTTTTTGAAGGTGTCAAATGTTAGGATATTCCGACACATAGGAAATAGTTAAGTTCAACTTGGTCTAGTATAGAGTTAGGTATAGAGTTAGGTAAAGTGTGTTTCTTTACCGTTGTACATTTTGTAACTTACAATCCGACGGTCACGATATGTAGTGATCCGACGGTTTATTCTCTCCTCGGTATTACCGACACTTGATCCGTGGCTTGACACCCGATTGGTCCATGAATTCTATTTAAAGTGCATGGAGGGTCATTTGTAGGTTAACCGTGCATGAGAGAATCTTATGTAAATTTTCATTCTTTTATTAATAAATTGCCTGTAGTAGCCACGTTGGCGCAGGCCGTGGACTGTTTCCCTCTCTGAGGGTTTTAACCACGTCAAAATACTGGTGTATTGAGCTGTGATCTGTTTGTGAGCGGTGTCCTTCTGGTGTTCTGTCTGAGGAACTTACCCTGTAAATTCCTACATGGTATCAGAGCTATTTGAGGGCCGCGTCCGTTGGTGATCCAAATCTGAAGCCGGTAGAACTGCATGCGGCTGTCGTTTCCTAGATCTACTGTTTCTGACTGCTTTCGGGCCGAGAGGACTGCTCTGTTGTGTTCAGAGCATCTATTCCAGTGAGGAACCCCTTTCGTTTCACGCGAAAAGGTTTCCGGTAGCCCTATCTGCGTCATTTTTAAGATCTGGAGGTATACAGTCTTTATTTGCAGTTTACTGTTATTTTCTTTCTGCTTATTTCGGTTTCTTTTTTTTTTTTTTTTTTTAACCGGATCTATACCTTTCTTTTCTGCGTATGCTCTTTGCGCTGCGACTCTGTGCGATCTGGGCAAATCAGAAGCATAAAGGAAGTTTTTTTTTCTCATGCGTATGCTCTTTTCCCTGCACCTTAGTGTGATCTCGGAAAATCAGAAATATTGAGAAAAATATTTAGTTTTTCGGCTAAAGCTAATTTTTTTTAAATATTTAGTTTTTTGGGTAAAGTTAACTTCGAGCCGTAAGGTTCGTTTTTCTTTGCATGTCCGTGTTTGGTTTTGTTTTGTTTTGTAGGGAAAAAGAGGTTTCTCAAGGCAAGCACGCAACCCAAGCCCCCCCCCCCTCTCTCTCTCTCTCTCTCAAATTTTTTGTATAGATCAATTGGTTCAGAGCTATTTTAAGAGAGTAGAGGTCTTGGGTTCAAAACTCCATTTTGTGGGGGCGTTTCTTTTCATTCCCGCACATTCGCGCACTTTGCCGGCGACTTCAACAATGTTTTTTTTCAAAAAGCCATAACTTCTTCATCCAGAAGCCTTTTTCAGAGCCGTTTTTTTTAAAACAGCCTAATTTTTCGAGATCTATCCATTGGAAGACTTACTTTCAGCATCTTTAGCTTCAAATTTTTTTTAAAATGGAAAGTCCATGCCAAGTCATTCTTGACAGCACTAACTACTTCCAATGGGCATCCTACATGGAAGATTTACTTAGAAGTAAAGGTCTCTACAGAATAGCCACGGGCCAAGAGAAGAATCCAAAAGATGAAGACAAGGTTGCAAAATGGGAAAATAGACAAGATCAAGCACATGGTTTGATAGGGATATCTATTTCTCCTGATCTTAGATTCCATATTGCAGAACTTGAAACTCCTCATGAAGCATTGAAACAACTCACTAAAGTTTTTGGGATTAAAAATGAAATTAGAGCCCATCAACTTGAAAATGAGTTGCTTACATTGGATCCTAATAATTTTTCTTGCATTGAAGATTTCTTGTCCAAATTCAAGACCCTTAGATATCTCTTGGAAGGTGATAAGGTTAAGAAAGAAGATAGTAACATTATTTATTCCATCCTTACTAAGTTGGGACCAGCCTACTCTGTATTTGTTTCCACCTTCCATTCTACAAGGGAAGCTTTCATTTGTCAAGGAACAGACTACAAGGCCCCTTCCTTTGACTTTTTTTGTGATTCTTTAATAAGAGAACAAGAAAAACTCTTACATCTTGGTCTTCTTCATCTTGGAAACTCTTCCAAGAAAGCGTTAGCCGCCCAGCAGCAACCAAATTTAAAGAATCCTAAGAAGTCATATCCTAAAAAGAATGGTCCTAAACCAAACAAGGGTCCTAAGCAAACTCAGTCTCAAAATGAGAGATCATTTCAGCAAAATGATAAGACCAATAAAAACAAATGGAAGAAGACTGATAGACATTGTAACTTTTGTAACCGAGATGGCCACTTAGAATCTAAATGCTTTAAGAAGATGGAAGCCTTGTAAGCCGCAATGAAGAAACATAACATCCATGTGGAGCATTCTTCTACTTCAACTTCAACTTCATCTTCAGGAATGGCACTTTCTGCATGTCGTTGTCAATCATCTCAGTCTGGTTATGCATTAAATGTATCTTCTTCTTCTCATTCTCAAGAGTGGCTCATTGATTCTGGAGCCTCTTATCACATGGCCACAAACAAAGCCATGTTTTCTTCTTTACATGATTGTAACACCAAAAATATATATGTTGGTGATGATAGATCTCTTAATGTTGTAGGGACTGGAACTCTTCATCTAGACAATGGTCAGTTTAATGATGTATTATGTGTTCCAACCTTATCCAGCAACCTTCTATCTGTATATCAGATAACTCATTCAGGTGAAGGTAAAATTGTTGAATTTTCACCTCATGATGTTGTAATCAAGGATCTAAGAGATCCTAAACAGATTCTAGCTACTGGTATTGCTGATGATTCCACAAGTTGTATAAGTTTCACAACTTTGGGTCATCAAATCTTCACTCAGTATTTGTTGCTCATAATGATGAAGTGAGCAAACTTTGGCATGAGCGATTTGGTCACTTAAACTATCGCTCCCTTCAACATCTATATAAAGAAAATATGGTGACAGGTCTTCCTATGGTATCTTACAGAGATGGTGTTTGTTCCGGATGTGTACTCGGAAAGCATCATCGGGACAGTTTTGAAAAATGTGCCTCTTGGCACGCCTCAGCCCCTTTACAGCTTCTGCACAGTGATCTGTGTGGTCCACTTCTTTTTGCTTCATTCTCTGGCTACAAGTATTTCTTAACTTTCATTGATGATTTCTCCAGACGCACTTGGGTATACTTCTTAAAACTCAAGAGCGAAGTATTTAACACATTTTTGGCCTTCAAAGCCTTTGTTGAAAAATAATCCGGACATCAAATTCTTAAGCTAAGAACTGATAATGGTGGAGAATATGTTAAAAACACATTCATCAACTTTTGCACCGAAAATGGAATTCAAATGCAACATACTGTTCCATACACTCCACAACAAAATGGTGTAGCTGAAAAGAAAAATCGCACCTTAAAGGAAATGGCTAATTGTATGCTGCAATCTAAAGGACTCAGTCTTAGTTTTTGGGCCGAAGCAATTAATTGTGCAAATTATATAATAAATCGCACTCCTACTAAGGTTCTAAAGAATATCACTCCAGAAAAAGCTTGGAGTTCCATTAAACCAGATGTAAGTCACTTTCGTATTTTTGGAAGTGGAGCATGGGCCCATATTCCAGATGAAAAGCATAAAGCTTTAGAACCTAAGAGTGAGAAATGTACTTTTGTTGGATATTCTGAAGATGTAAAAGGTTATAGACTTATTCCATTTAAGTCCAAAAATGTTATCATTAGAAGAGATGTAAAATTTGATGAAAATAAATCGGCCTGCGAGCCTAGTCCGGCGGATATGCCACCTCTTCCTATCTCTTCTAATTTTGAAAACATTTCTTCTTCAGATGATGAAAGTGAGGATGACAATCCTCCCC
>APFE031075065.1:44920-79973 GCA_000404065.3 Pinus taeda
GATTAGTATAATAGTGTTACAAAATAGTGTTACAATATAGTAAAACATAAAACATAAAACAGAAAAACAATATAGTGATAACGTGAATTAAATAAAGATAATGATTAGTATAGTAGTGTTACAAAATAGTAAAACATAAAACAAACAAACAATATGGTAATAACATGATTAAAATTATTAATATAGTAATAACATGAATTAAATAATGATAATTTTAGGATATTCCAACACATAGGAAATAGTTAAGTATAACTTGGTCTAGTATAGAGTTAGGTAAAGTGTGTTTCTTTTACTATGTACATTTGTAACTTACAATCCGATGGTCACGATATGTAGTGATCCGACGGTTCATTCTGTCCTCGGTATTACCAACACTTGATCTGTGGCTTAACACCTGATTCATCAATGATTTCTATTTAAAGCGCATGGAGGGTCATTTGTAGGTTAACCGTTCACGAGAGAAGCTTATGTAAATTTTCATTCTTTTATTAATAAATTGCCTGAAGTGGCCGCGTTGGCTCAGGTCGTGCACTATTTCCCTCTTTGAGGGTTTTAACCACGTCAAAATACTGGTGTATTGATCTGTGATTTGTTTGTGAGCGGTGTCCTTTGGTGTTCTGTCTGAGGAACTTGCCCTGTAAATTCCTACATGGTATCAGAGCTATTTGAGAGTTGCATCCGTTGGTGATCCAAATCTGAAGCCGGTACAACTGCATCCGACTGCCATCTCCTAGATCTGGTGTTTCTGACTACTTTCGGCCGAGAGGACTACTCTATTATTTTAGGAGCATCTGTTCCAGTGGGGAACCCCTTTCGTTTCATGGGAACAGGTTTCTGGTAGCCCTAGCTGCGTCATTTTTAAGATCTGGAGGTATACAGTGTTTATTTGCAGTTTACAGTTATTTTCTCTTTGTTTATTTTGGTTTCGGTTTATTTAGCTCTTTTTTATTACCAGATCTATACCTTTCATTTTTGCGTATGCTCTTTGCCTTGCGACTCTGTGCAATCTGGGCAAATCAGAAACAGAAAGGAAGGATTTTTCTCATGCGTATGCTCTTTTCCGCTGTGCCTTAGTGTGATCTCGGAAAATCAGAAACATTGAGGAAAATATTTAGTTTCCGGGTAAAGCTAACTTTAACCCGTAAGGTTTGTTTTTTTTTGTATGTCCGTGTTGGGTTTTGTGCTTTTTGTTTTGTAGGGAGAAAAAGAGCTTTCTCAAGCAAGCACGCAATCCAAAGCTTCAGTGACCAAGAAAAAACAAAGTCCTCCCCCCCTCTCTCTCTCTCTCTCAAACTTTTTGTTTAGCTCACTTGGTTCAAAGCTAATTATGAGAGTAGAGGTCTTCGGTTCAAATCTCCTTTTTGTTGGAAAAGGGGCATTTTTTTTTCATTCCCGCACTTCGTCGGTGCTTTTCATCAACTTTTCTTCAAAAAGCCATAACTTCTTCATCCGGAAGCCGTTTTCAGAGCCGTTGTTTTTTAACCAGCCAAATGTTTCGAGATCTTTCCATTGGAACACTTAGTTTCAACATATATAGCTTCAGTTTCTGTTAAAATAAAATGTCCATGCCAAGTTATTCTTGACAACACCAGCTACTTCCAATGGTGGTCCTACATTGTGGATTTACTTAGAAGTAAAGGTCTTCACAAAATAGCCTCAGGCCAAGAAACCAAACTGAAAGATGAAGATAAAGCAGCTAAATGGAAAAATAGGAAAGATCAAGCACGTGGGTTGATAGGGATGTTTATTTCTCCAGATCTTAGATTCCATATTGCAGAACTTGATACTCCTGATAAAGAAATTCAGCAGCTTACTAAAGTTTTTGGAATCAAAAATGAACTTAGAGCCCATCAACATGAAAATGAGTTGCTTACATTGGACGCCAATAATGTTTCTTGCATTGAAGATTTTTTGTCTAAATTCAAGACCCTTAGATTTCTCTTGGAAGGTGTTAATTAAGAAAGAAGATAGTACCTTATCTATTCCATTCTTACTAAGTTGGGACCAGCCTACTCTTTGTTTGTTTCCACCTTCCATTCTACAAGAGAAGTCTTCATTTCTCAAGGACACGACTACAAGCCCCCTTCTTTTGATTCTTTTTATGATTCTTTAATAAGAGAACAAGAAAAATTCTTACACCTTGGTCTTCTTAATCTTTGAAACTCTTCTAAGAAAGCATTAACTACCCAGCAACAACTAAATTTAAAGAATCCTAAGAAGTCGTATCGTAAAAAGAATGGTCCTAAACCAAACAAGGGTCCTAAGCAATTTCAGCCGCAAAATGAAAAATCATTTCACCAGAATGATAAGGCAAATAAAAACAAAGGGAAGAAGACTGATAGACATTGTCACTTTTGTAATAGAGATGGCCACTTAGAATCTAAATGATTTAAGAAGATGGAAGCCTTGGAAGCAGCAATGAAGAAGCATAACATCCATTTGGAGAACTCTTGAAATTCATCTTCAGGAATGCCACTTTTTGCATGTGGTTGTCAAGCATCTCGGTCTGGCTATGCACTAAATGTATCTTCTTCCTCTCATTCTCATGAGTGGCTCATTGATTCTGGAGCTTCTTATCACATGGCCAAAAACAAAGCCATGTTTCTTCTTTAAATGATTGTAACACCAAAAATATATATGTTGGTGATGATAGATCTCTTAGTGTTGTAGGGACTGGAACTGTTCATATAGACAATGGTCAATTTAATGATGTATAATGTGTTCCAACCTTATCCTGCAACCTTCTATCTGTTATATCTGATAACTCATTCAGGTGAAGGTAAAATCATTGAATTTTCACCTCATGATGTTGTAATTAAAGACCTAAAGGATCCTAGACAGATTTTAGCTACTGGCATTGTTGATGATTCTACAAGGTTGTATAAGTTTCACAACTTTGGGTCATCAAATATTCCCTCAGTATTGTTGCTCATAATGATGAAGTGAGCAAACTTTGGCATGAGCGATTTGGTCACTTAAACTATCGCTCCCTTCAGCATCTATGTAAAGAAAATATGGTGACAGGTCTTCCAATGGTATCTTGCAGAGATGGTGTTTGTTCCAGATGTGTACTCGAAAAACATCATCAGGACAGTTTTGAAAAACGTGCCTCTTGGCACACCTCAGCCCCTTTACAACTTGTGCACAGTGATTTATGTGGTCCACTTCCTGTTGCTTCATTCTCTGGCTGCAAGTATTTCTTAACTTTCATTGTTGATTTCTCCAGACGCACTTGGGTATACTTCTTAAAACTCAAGAGCGAAGTATTTAACACATTTTTGGCCTTCAAAGCCTTTGTTGAAAAACAATCTGGAGATCAAATTCTTAAGCTAAGAACTGATAATGGTGGAGAATATGTTAAAAACACATTCATCAACTTTTGCACCGAAAATGGAATTCAAATGCAACATACTGTTCCATACACTCCACAACAAAATGGTGGAGCTGAAAGGAAAAATCGCACCTTAAAGGAAATGGCTAATTGTATGCTGCTATCTCAAGGACTCAGTCTTAGACTATTGGGAAGAAGCAATTAACTGTGCAAATTACATACTAAATCGCACTCCTACTAAAGCTTTAAAGAACATCACTCCAGAAGAAGCATGGAGCTCTATCAAACCAGATGTGAGTTACTTTCGTGTTTTTGGAAGTGAAGCATGGGCCCATATTCTAGATGAAAAACGTAAAGCTTTAGAACCAAAGAGCGAAAAATGTATCTTTGTCGGCTATTCTGAAGATGTCAAAGCATATAGACTTATTCCATTTAAGTCCAAAAATGTTATAATTAGAAGAGATGTAAATTTTGATGAAAATAAATCGGCCTATGAGCCTAGTTCGGTGCATGTGCCACCTTTCTCTATCTCTTCTACCTTTTGAACATATTTCTTCTTCAGATGATGAAAGTGAGGATGCCAATCCTCCCCCACCTTCTCAGGATCATCCTTCAGCTCCTTCAGCTCCTTCACTTCCAAAATGGGTCCAAGCTACTCAAGATGCAGCAGGTGATCTTGCCGGTGATCCTATAGATCAGCGACGTACACGTTCTCAGTTTGAAAGAGCCTCTTCTTTACTGGCTCAAGCTCCAGTAAATCATGATCCTGAAACTTTTGCAGAAGCTTCAGGCCATCCACATTGGGAAGCAGCTATGAATGAAGAATATCATTCATTGTTGGCAAATGATACATGGGATCTTGTTCCTCTACTAAAGGGACGCAAACGTGTTAGATGTAAATGGGTTTACAGAACCAAGTATGGACCAGATGGGAAATTTGATAAACATAAAGCTCGTCTTGTTGCTAAGGGCTTTTCACAGGTTGAAGGCAATGACTACACTGAAACCTTCTCCCCTGTTGCCAAAATGAACTCTATCCGCCTTGTTCTTTCCCTTGCTGCCTCTTTAAAATGGAAGTCCATCAGATGGATGTTAAATCTGCCTTCTTGCATGGGGACTTGCATGAAGAAATCTATATGGAACAACCCATTGGCTTCATCCAAACAGACTCCAGCCTTGTATGTCGACTTAAGAAATCTCTTTATGGTCTCAAGCAAGCTCCTCGGGCTTGGTATGCCAAAATGGATAGCTTTCTTTTAGAATCTGGCTTTTCTAGGTGTTATTCTGACAATATTGTCTACACCAAGAAAGTGGGCAACTCTCTTATCATCCTTGTTCTTTATGTTGATGATTTTATTCTTACTGGTAGTGATCCCAACCTTATAAACCATGTGAAGTCCAGCCTTAAAAAGAAATTTGAAATGACAGACTTAGGACACTTACACTATTTTCTCGGTCTTCAAGTCTTGCAATCCAAGGAGGGTATTTCCCTTTCCCAGTCCAAGTATGCTTGTGATATTCTTCGTCATTTTCACATGGAAGATTGTAAGCCAGCTCCTTCTCCCTTTCAGTCTGGAGTCAAACTTTCAGTCTCTTGTACTTCTCCTGAAGTTGATGCTACCTTATACCGTCAACTTGTAGGAAAACTCTTGTATTTAACCCATACTCGTCCTGACCTTTCCTTTGTTGTTTGCCTTGTTGCTCGTTTTATGCAAAACCCCCGTGAAAGTCATTGGAAAGCAGCTAAAAGAATACTTCGTTATGTTTGAGGTACAGTACAGTTTGGGATTCATTACAGTGCCAAAGCAGATCCTCTATTAGTTGGTTTCACTGATTCTGATTGGGCTGGTGACCCTGATGATCGGAAGTCTACTGCCGGTTATGTCTTCACTCTTGGTTCAGGACCTATTACATGGGCTTGTAAGAAACAGGCTGCCATTTCTCTTTCGTCAGCAGAAGCATAGTATCGTGTTGCTGTGGAAGCTAGTAAGGAATCCTTGTGGCTTCGTCAGATCCTATTAGAATTTGGCTTTGAGCAACAGCATCCGACTACACTTTGGTGTGATAATCAAAGTGCCATTCAGCTTTGCAAAGATCCAGTTCAGCATCAGCGCAGCAAACACATTGAATTACACATGCACTTCATCAGAAAGCCCATTCATGACCATGTTCTTGAAGTGCAATATTGTTCAACAGATGATCAAGTTGCAGACATCTTCACAAAGGCTCTCACAGAGGCGAAGTTCACTAAACTTCGATATATTCCTGGAGTTCTGGATTTCAGGAAGTTGTCACAAAGGGGGGATAGGCTCTAGTGCCTCCTTCCTTCTCCTATTGTGTCATATTTGTAAATCCTTCAATCCTATCCCAAGTTGTTCTTAAGGGGGGATGTTAGGATATTCCGACACATAGGAAATATTTAAGTTCAACTTGGTCTAGTATAGAGTTAGGTATAGAGTTAGGTAAAGTGTGTTTCTTTACCGTTGTACATTTTGTAACTTACAATCCGACGGTCACGATATGTAGTGATCCGACGGTTCATTCTCTCCTCGGTATTACCGACACTTGATCCGTGGCTTGACACCCGATTGGTCAATGAATTCTATTTAAAGCGCATGGAGGGTCATTTGTAGGTTAACCGTGCATGAGAGAAGCTTATGTAAATTTTCATTCTTTTATTAATAAATTGCCTGTAGTAGCAACGTTGGCGCAGGCCGTGGACTGTTTCCTCTCTGAGGGTTTTAACCACGTCAAAATACTGGTGTATTGATCTGTGATCTATTTGTGAGCGGTGTCCTTTTGGTGTTCTGTCTGAGGAACTTACCTTGTATATTCCTACATCAAAGACGCTAAAGGAAGGATTTCTTGCTGTAGCAGCTTCTCCAGCAGAGTGAAGACTCAGTCAAGAAAGAATCCAAGGTATTTCTTAAGTTTTTTTTTGTGTTGTTGTTGAAGACAATCAGTTATTTTAAATACACAGTCAAGTAATTTGAAGCATAGTTAAGAGTGCAAGAATGGTTGGAGCCAATACCTTCATTCAAAGCTTAACAGCTTGAAGGTTGACATTTAGAACACGAATGGCGAGGTCAAGGAAGAAAGCCTCCAATCCTCCTAAGGATGTGTCTCCCTCTACTACTAAAATAGAAGACAATCAATTTGATGAGGCTCCAAGGCTCAATGGGAACTTTTATATATGGGAAGCAAGAATGAGGACTTTCTTACAGTCTCAAGGGATTGAAATTTGGGAATCAGTGATTGATGATAGCAGGATGGATAGAGAATCCAAGGAGTACGATGCAAAAGCAGCAAAGACAATCTTGAATGGGCTATGTGATTCTGTAAAGAAGAATCTAGGAAAATATTCATTAGCAAAGGATATATGGGACAAACTTCATGACCTTCACTCAAAAAGAGCACTAACCACGACCATCAATCAAGAAGGAGATCCTGAATCCATTATAGAAGATGAAGAGAATGAAAAGGACTTTGTAGAAAAACTCCTTGCTCAACTTATGACTGCCATGGAAGAGATTAACAATTTGAAAAAGGAAAATGAGGCACTTAAGAAGATAGCTCCAATTGGTAACCAAGATCAAACAAGGAAAAAAGTTGACCTCATCAAGCTTCAAATACAATAAAGGGATGAAGAGCTTGCCAAGCTTACGAAGGAATTTCATCAAAGCAAAAGGAAGCATCATGAAGAAGTCACATCCATGACAAATCAATTCAATAAAGCAAAGAAGTAGGAAAATACCTTGTCAAGTCAACTTGAACAAAGGCACAAGAGCGTGAACAAACTTGAAGAAGAGATTGGTCAGTACAAAGTAGAGGTCTCCTCCCTTGAGTCTCAATTACAAGAAGCCAGGAAACAGGCACAAGGAGCTGAGAAGGAAATGGAGAGCAGTCAAGCAAAGAATGAAGAAATCTTCAAAATGAAGTCAGATATCATCTCCCTTAAAATAGTAGCAGCTGAAGCTACTCGTAGCAAGGAAGAAACTGAGGAACAACTTGCAAAGAAGAATAATGAGTGTGAAAGATTGGAAGAAGAGATTGTCCTCCTCAGAAAAAGGTTGAAGGGATGAACAAAATCTTGAAGAGCTCTCAAGCCTTGGATGACATGCTCAGAGCTATCACAGATGTCCATCTGATAAATCAGGACTCAGGTATGCAAGTGAACCCTTAAACAAGAATGAAAATGCTTTAAGCAAAAGAGATGTGAAGAAGCCAGAAAGAAATGGTGATGCTCCCAGTTCCAGCAAAGGCAAGGAGAAAAATCAAGGCTACAATAGAAGAAATCCTATTCCAAGAAGAAATCTTGCTCCAAGTAGAAAGCCATCTCCAAAAAGAAACGTAGATGATGTCAAAGAGGCAAGAGGCAATGGCTATCATCAAAGGATCTCAAGGCAGAAAGGCTGCAGAAGTACATCAAGGAAACCTCCATCTCCCAGGTACCAAAGTTCATTTTTTGGTTATTGTTATTCTTGTTCAAACTTTGGTCATATGGCAAAACACTGTAAATCATCTCATAGAGATAGATGTTATAGTCTTCGACAACCTCCAAGAAACAATTTTACAGGAAGAAATGATGAAATCTTATTCATGAACAATGGAGAATGCTTCAAGTGTCATAACATTGGTCATATGGCACGTGATTCTAACTTAACATGGGCTCTTACACAAGCTAGAACCATGCAAAAGAAGAAAGTTACACAAATATGGAGAAGGAAGGAAATACAGTCCGAAAGTCCCTTGAGCTCTCCCGCCAATCTAAGTTTTTCTTTTTGAGAAGACTGCCAAAAGGGGATGGTGCATACAGTTAGGGGGACCCTGTAATTCTTGATCATTATCGCTGAAGCTATTAGTGAACGGGTCCTTATGAAATCCTTTCTGAACTATATTAACAGTCATTCTTTGATGAAGATCATGTTTCAGGAGTCATTTCACGGGCTTCTAAAAAACAGCCTATTGTAGCATTGTCTACAGCAGAGGTAGAATATGTGGTAGCTACAACAGCAACGTGTCAAGTAGTTTAGATGAGAAGGATGTTAAGAAGTTTATTCCAAGAGCAAGTAAAAGGAACTGTATTTTTTTGTGACAATAGCTCAGCTATTGCATTATCCAAGAATTCCGTGTTTCATAAGAGAACGAAACACGTTGACACAAAGTTTCATTACATCAGGGAATTGATAAACAATGGAGAAATTGTTTTACAACATTGCAGAACTCAGGAGTAGGTTGCAGACATTCTGACCAAACCATTGGGGCATAAAAGTTTTGAGTTTTTGAGGAAGTGTCTGGGTATGACTGATAACCCAGCAGTTGGAATTAAAGGGGAGTGTTGAAATATTAATTTCAATTGCTGTGCAGCGACAGTGACCGCAACGTAGTTTTTGAAAACCACCTAAGGATTCCCCGCACCACCTTTCACACACCAGTGGTTTTTCCTCCGAGCGCAGCAATCACAATGAACTGTTGACACGTGGCCACAACAACGTTTTCAAAACCACCATTCCCCGGCGTTTAAAGTTCGGCAGGAAGGGACCTCTGGGGAATTGCAAACAGCCGTCGGATTAGATCAACGGTCGAATACAGGCCTGCAGCATATTGCATGACGTGAAGTGCAATTCTTATTGACTGCCAGTTTATTAGTACAATAATTAATGAAATTTTTACTCCAGTTGTTGAAAATAGATGAAGAATTTATTTGATTTTTATTTTTTCGCGGGAGTATGGGATGTAAAAAACATATATGCCCTATTTTTGTTGTGTTGTTGATATGTAATGCGCAACAGCGTGAGCTCATATGAATGAAACTTTTATGCACAACAGTGCAGAGATTGAATATAATGTTTGTTGTTGTCCATTGAGAAATGTAAGTCAGGCGCAACAGTGCGATAGCAAGAAATAGAAGAATTGTTTTTTTATTTTTTATTTATTTTTTTTTATTTTTTACGCACAACAGTGCAAGAGTAAAAAGAAGAAGAAGTGAAATGTTTTTCACACAGCAGTGAATGTAAGAAATATTTACACACAACAATGTAAATTTGTAAGCTGGGACAGTGTAATTGTTCTAGAAGAGTCAGAGAAATGTTGTTCAGTTGAAAAAGGAGGGCAATGCGTAGCAGCACGCGAATGTTTTTTTTGAGGATGCAATGTAATGCAAAAAGGAGAATATGCAACTGAATGCAAATGTAAGAATTTTTTTTTACAGCAAGGTAGAGATAAACTGGTAATGAAACACATAGCAATGTGAAGTAAAAAAAAGGGAAGAACAAAGCAACGTGAATTTAAGAGATAGAGTTTTACACACAACAGTGTTGATTTTATTTTCTGAAGAGATAGCATATTGTTTTGGTAATGCATAGTAGTGCAGACACAACAGTATAGAATTTGTAATTTGAAGACAGAGACATAGTATTTTTCAGAAGAGACAGTGAATTTTATTTTTGTTTTGGAACTGCATCTGAAGCAGTCTTTTGTGTAATCCCTCTGTGAGAGGAATGTCTTTTTTGTAACAATTGATTTTTGTTAATGAATACAAAGTTGTTTTTGTGTGTTTGTGAAACTCTGTTCTTAGAAAACAATTTTGGCTTCCCTGTGTTAAGATCCTGTGATAAACAGAGCATCATTCTTTGTTCAGTTCTGTTTGGAATTATCAAAAATTCCCAACAACTATAACATAAAACATATATATCGACATGAAATCTCATCCCTCCCTCTTGTTATTAGACAAATCTATTTTCTTAAGAGAAAATCATATCCATCCATTTATTAAAAAATCAAAATTACTAAAGCCTAATTCAAATATAGAACATGTCTATCGACATAAATATATATTTAATACTGAATAATTTGGGATAAGGTTATGGTTGACAAAGAATACAGTGATCCATCCACGGTGCCAGAGAAGTTTTGAAGATTCTCTATCAACTTTGTGGAAAATATGGTACCCATGTTGCTAATGTTATGGTGATGCTGGGTGATGAGCTTGCCTGAACATTTTCAAGAGTTTAAAATTATTTTTTCTACTATGGAAAAAACCCACAGACAGAAGGTTCGTATAGAAACCCTTTTATTGGCTACTACAATAGGGCACAAGAAGTTCTGAGCGGAGTAATCACTCAAACTTCCTTTGATTCTTGTGTGAATTGTTAATCACTTTGCCATCAAGTTCATTAAGCATCATTTATGAATTCATCATCGAATTAAAATAAAGATATGATATGGTAAAGGCAAATATGAGAAAATACCAATTAAAAGTGCCATGTCCATGGCTACCGACAACTACGAAATGTGCACCCAAATCAGTTGTGGTTTCACACATTCTCTTGTTAGCCTTGCCAGTCAGAACATGGCTGTCTCCCTTCACACCATATCGATCACAAAATTCTCTATTTTTACTCCACTGGTATTTTTTTACTCCTACCGGCGAAAAGGAACGGAAAAATTGCACATAGATAATTTGTGACTAATCAATGTCTCTATTTTTGTTGTTCTTTCTGCATCGATTAGTTGCCCTGACCTGACCTACGAACATAAAAGGTTATTATTTATTAAATAGGAATTATTAAATTAAACTGTAATGTAACACATATAGATCGACATTAAAGCTTGTCCCTCCCTACTGGTCTTAAGCAAATAATATGAAATCATATCCACCCATTTATTAAAAAATCAAAATTGTTGAAACCATATTCTATTATAGACCACACATATTGACATAATTATATTTCAATCAACTTTTAAAAAAATTAAGTGAATAAATATATACATATACTATGAATTTTAAATAAACTGTCTTAAATACATATTAACCTTAGGTCTATCAAGTGTTGAGGGGATAAAATCTCTCAAGATTCAAACCTCTTGTTTAAGTGAAAAACTTGAGGAAAGGTTTTCACCTTGAGAGATTTTATCCTCCTCATCACTTGATAGATACGAGGTTAATATGGATCTAAGCTGGTTTAATTCATGCGTGCCCATAGAATATATATGGAAGATCTAATTCTTATTATCATTTTAAATGTTAAATATGTATAAGATTAATCTAGTCATTTTAATTTTAAATTTTCCCAATTACCTTAGTTTGTTGAGATGATAGGCACTATTAATAACTTGAATGATGAATATTAATGAAATAAAATTTTTAAATACAAAATGACAATGTAACAGTGTTGAATTATTAAAAATGTGAATAATAAAAACGTAGTCAATTACAAATAGTCTTCATTGTGATCAATCTTAAACTATTTTTTTCTACTATTCTTATTATCACACATGTTAGTCTTTCCATATTTTCATATTGATCATATGAAAAGGGAGGTTGAAATCATAAACCATTGAAATCTTTAATTCATGCTATTGTAGTAAATGTCATATCTTGTCTCTCTTTCTCTCCAACACTCATTGTAGCTTTCTCCAAAGTCAATCATTATGACTTATGGAGTGTTAAAACTTGAGTAACTTCCAATGGTAGTTTTTTTCTATTACCTCATTTTAATGCAAATTGAATTCAACAATATTGAATGATGGAAAATGGGAATAATAAAAATGTATTAAATTACAAATAGTTTATAGTTTGAAGAAGCAAACATGTCAGTTATGTGAATATTTTATTTAAGATGAAAATTCAAGTATTATATTTATGGTTGAATCATTGTAGCATATAAATTAATGCACGTCGTCAATAATTTTGTTGTTCTTACACTAAAATCAATGCAATCTATTAATCTAATTACCTTGAAATTAATGTATACCATACATCTAATTTCATCAAATCATAAATAAACATCTTTATTGAAATGAATGCATCTAATTGAAGCAATTAAATAGAATTAGAAATTAACATCTACAGTGAAATGAATGCATCTAATACAAGAAATCAAATTGGATTTGAAATCAACATCTACACTAAAATCAATGCATCTAGTGCTAACAATAAAATATAATTAGAAATCAACATCTACATTGAAATCAATGCATATAGTGTAAGCAATCAAATAGGATGATAAATTATCATCTACACTAAAATCTATGCATATAGTGCAAACAATCAAATAGGATAATAAATTTCATCTACACTAAAATCAATTCATCTAGTACAAGCAGTCAAATAGGAATAGAAATTAGAATCTACACTAAAATCAATGCATATAGTGCAAGCAATGTTCTAGTTCACTTTATCTGCCCCTAAATATATATCTATATCACCCTCCATATTTTTTTACTTTTCTCTCTATCTCTCCCCACCAAACACACACACACACACACACACACACACACACTATATTCCTTATATAACTATCTCTCCCTCCCTCCATATCTCTATATCTCTCTTCTTCCCCCTCTCCCCCTCCCATCTATATTTATATCTCCCTCTGTCTCTCCTTTTTCTCTTTATATCACCCCACAAGCATACACACTCTTTCTCATATCTATATATGTCTCCCTCCCTCTTTCTCTCCCTCTCTCTAAGCCTTCTCTCCCTCTCTCTCCCTTTTATCTCTCTTCCCTCCTACTCTCCTCTCTCCCTCTCTCTCCATCTCCCTTGTCACTCCCTCTCTCTCTGACCACCTTTTTTCGTGATGTCTTTCTTCACTGAAATCAATACATCTAATGGAAGCAATAAATTAGGATTATGAATCAACATCTACACTCAAATCAATGCATATAGTCCTAGAAATCAAATATAATTAGAAATAAATGTCTACATTCAAATAAATGCATTCAGTGCAAGCATTAAAATACAATTAGAAATCAAACATCTACATTGAAATCAATGCACCTATTGTAACCAATCTAATAGGATTAGAAACTAACATCCTCAGTGAAATCAATGCATCTAATGCAAGCATTCAAATAGGATTAAAAATCAATATCTACACTAAAATCATCGCATCTAGTGCAAATAATTAAATATATTTACAAATAAACAACTACACTAAAATCATTGCATCTAGTGCAAGCAATCAAATAGGATTAGAAATCAGCATCTACAATGAAATTAATGCATCATCAATGCATCTAGCGCGATCAATCTTCTTTACTTTATCTTGCCCCTCCATCTATATCTATATCTCCCTCCATATCTCCTTCTTCGTCTCTCTATCTCACCCCCCCAAACACATGCACTCTCTCTCTCCATATCTATCTATATCTCCTTCCCTCTCTTTATCTCTCTCTTCTTCCCTCTCCCCCCCCTTCCACCTATATATCAATATCCCTTTATCTCTCCTTAGTTTTCTCTCTATATCACCTCACAAACATACACACTCTTTCTCCATATGTAGCTATATATCCATCTCTCTCTCTTCCTCATTTCTCCGTCTCTCCCCCCCTCTCTCTTTCTCTCTCTCTCTCTCTCTCTCTTCCCCTTCTCTCCCTCTCTCTCCCATTTTATCTCTCTTCCCTCCTCTCTTCTCTCCCTCTCTCTCCATCTCCCTTGTCACTTCCTCACTCTCTCCACTTTTATCTCTCTATTCATTTCTTCACTGAAATTAATGCATTTAATGCAAGAAATCAAATAGGGTTAGAAATCAACATCTACACTATATAAATCCATCTAGTGCAAGAAATCAAATGTAAATAGAAATCATCTACACTGAAATCAATGCATCTAGTGAAAGCATTCAAATAGGATTAGAAATCACTATCTACACTAAAATCAATGCAGATGGTGCAAGAAATATTCTTCCCTTTCTCTTCCCCATCCATCTATATTTATACCTCCCTCTATTTTTCCTTCTTTGTCTCTCTATCTCAAACCCCTGAACACACACACACACTCTCTCTCTCTCCATATCTATCTATCTATCTCTCCCTTACTCCCTCTCTTTATCTCTCTTTTCTTCCCTCTCTCCCCCTTCCATCTATATCTTTATCTCCCTTTGTCTCTCTATATCACCCCACAAACATACACACTATTTCTCCATATCTATCCATATCTACCTCCCTCTTCCTCTCATTCTCTCTCTCTTCCCCTTCTCTCCCACTCTCTTCCCTCCTGCTCTCCTTTCTTTCTCTCCATCTCCCTTGTGAGTCCCTCTCTCTTTCTCTCCACTTTTATCTCTCTATGTCTTTCTTCTTCCCTCCCCATATTCCCCTCCAAAGCTCTCTCTCTCTCTCTCCATATCGCCTCCACTATCAAAGGTCCCCTCTCTCGTACTTCCTCTCTTTTCCTTCCTCCCCCCCCTTCTCTCTCTCTATAACCCTGTCACTATCTCCCTCCCTCTCTCCTTCTCTTGAGTCTCCCCTTCATGTTTGTGTCTCCATCTCTCTCTTTCCCTTCTCTCCCTCTCTCTCTCTCTTCTCCTTCTCTCTCTTTTCACTCCTCCTCTCCTCAAACTCTCACTATATTGCCATCTCTACCTTGTCACTCCCTCTATGTCTCCACCTATATCACTTTGTCTTTTTTCTTCCCTCCCATATATATTTGTAGTTACTTTATATCCTAATATATTGATATATACTATAATATAGCAAATTTAATATTTTATTAAAGTTAATACTATATTAATCCAAAATTATTAATTAAGTAATATAACATTTATATATATTATAAATTTTAATTTTAATATTAAAAATTATATTTAATGATGTTCTTGCACGACATAATAACAACATTACATCAAATTAATATTTTGGATGTATTACAACTTTTGCTTCGAGCTATTTTATGTCCTTAAAAGTTTTCATATATCCATAAGAGATGGTTTATTCATCTTACAAAGATTTTATAAAATAAATATTAAAAGATTTGGAGCAATTTTATACATTTTTTATTATTTGTGTTGAATTCACCTTTTTCCTTTGATTTATGAAAGGGTATTGGCTTTAGTAAAGAGTAAAGGTGTTTAATTTTTTACCTAATTTCAAATTTTAATGTGGTAAAAATTTATGTTGAAGGTAATTTTTTTATTATCCATTCAAATTCAAGGTATATGATAAAGAACTCTTCAATGCATGATATTTGTTTAGGATGACATTAATTTGTTTGGAGAAAATTGTTTTTATTATTTTTATTTTATGAGCATGGACGTACATACTTACACACAACTCCCATGCTGGGATGTCAAATGCGCCTCTCATCACAAAAATTGAACACATTCTCCTATGTATGTATTAATATAATTTCCAAAATTACAAGAATAATTATTTTTTCTAATTTTAATAATTTGAAAGTTTCAAAAAAGAGAAAAAATATTTGTTATTTAGAAAAATCAATTCATCTAATTTGGTTTTTGCTATGTATTTGACATAAAAATATTTTAGGGGTAGGAGGAGGGAGAGGGGTTAAAATTAATACCAGCGGGAACTTAGCCAACAAGTACTCATGGGATTGGATAAGTAGACCAACAACCAAGCAAAAATGTATGCTATTTTATTAGGAATAATATTGGCTCAATATATGGGAATGCTTGAGATTGTAATCTTCGCAGACTCTTTGATCGCTATACAACATTTGGACAACAACTCATCTCCTAAAGAGAACCACCATAATTTCCTCCTTTAAAGAAATGAATGAGCTATGGAACACTTTCTTTTGGAGTATTTCTATCATATTCTAAGAGGGAAAAATATAAAAGCAGACAATTAAGAAAATCTTGCCTACCTTGTAAACGTGGACGAGACAAAAATAAATGTATCTAAGGGATGGAGAACTATACCATAGATATAACAATGATGCAAATTAGTATTACACCAACCTCACCATCTCATACAAGGTGGAAATATAAATTAAAAAAAAAAGGTTGGATCAAATGTGAAGAGACATTTGTATTTGGATCTTGTGGCTCCTACTGAGCAAGTGGACCATGCATGGGAGGCCACCCCATTAAAGCCAAATGCTCCATCCTCAACGTTCAGATAGAATTGCGTGCCTCGACCTGACTAGGAACTTCATTCAATGATATGTTTTATGAATTTGGGCATCATGAATGTTAATGGTGATATGATGGATTCTTTGTGTGAGGCCAAGGGATCCTATAATAAATCTATGGACTATGTTTGGTTCCCTCATAGAAGTGCTAGGGTGCAATTATAGTGGAAGAAACTTCCAAATTGGCCCTAAGCGCCTTCTGTACCATTCCATTCTAGAAGCATTGTTCGGGTTTCTATTAATGGAGATATTGGGATATGTATTTGAATCTTTTTTAATGTCTATTCTATGTGAGTTTGCAGGTTATGTGTTTGACTCTCCCATCCCTATGACGAGGTGGATTGGTGCTTGAATTAGGGGCTCACAAGATTCATCTATTTGTCTGGCACAATGGTAGCTACATGGTTTGTGGAAACCTTAATGCTTTGGACGTCGAAGACCATGGGTGAAATTCTCAGGTTGGTGTTATTATCCAAAGTTATGTTTCTATCAGGTTTCCTCTATTCATTACAACAAATAATTCTATTCCCTTAGCAATTTGTCAACTTTGGTGGTTAGCTTTCTCTTTTTGAAATATCCCAATGCCTTTGTCTTTCTCAATTCGTCCAATCCCTAGCTTTGCAAATGATCATAAATGCTCTAAACTCAAGTTGGCCTCCCTTAACATATCCTCTCCTGTTTGTATATACTATAATTCATATAAGCTCACTTCTTGTTGACATCTCCTACACTCCCTTTGACAACCATATCATATCCTATACGTATTCCCTAAGCGTGGTCTACTCTCTCGCGTTGTCCCCCCTTCCACATCACCAATGATGTTAACTAGGAAAATAAACCCTGATTTTATTGGAAGAGCCAAGGCTTGTCCTGACTTCAGTCATGAAAATGAAGCCCTTTAGAGGGATCATATGGATATCAAATGGAAAATACATCAACAAAAAAATTCTCTAATCTTTCTCACCGAGGAAATTCAATCCTTGGAGGTCAAGATATCTCATCAGGATGATTATCTTGATTCACTTTGGCAGTAGATAGAGGACCTACAACAAATGCCTCAAGCACCAGTGAACTAGAATATCTCTAACATTTTTTTAAGTCCTCCCAAAGGAATTATGCAATTAGATCTAAACCGGCCTCTGGATAAGGGTTTTTTTATCCTTTATTAACAACATCCTTTTCCACATGTTTCCTTATTCTAGAACAATTTTGTAAGATCTATTCATGTCGATTTGTTATTGTAGTTTGTTTCCATCATAGTATTTTGGGTACCTCAAACCGTGCCTCCTTAGAGGCTCATATGAAATAAGATGTAATGTAAGGAATCTCTCATGTTTTTGTTTCGTGTGAGCACAAATTTTATACAATTTCTACTCATTTTTGTTTACACAAAAATTATTTTCAAATTAATAATTAATATATATATGTAACTTTTTAAATTTAGAATTAAATTTTCAAAGCTATATATTAATACAAGAAAGGGTGTCCCTTATCCCCTACCAATTTTGGCATTTACATTTATAAGTCTCAATAGTGTTTAGAAGATGCAGGATATGTTGGCCCCATGCTCACTGGCATCATCATAACACTTCTTCTTTATGCTGAGGATATTGTTCTTTCGGAAAAAAACCATGATGATATTGTAAATCAACTAAGAATCCTCTAATATTTTTGCTCCAAGATGGGTATGAATGTTAACTCTAACAAGAATAAATCTATGATAATTAAATCCAGAAATATTACCTACAATAGTTTCATTTAAGATAATAACTACTTGGAGGAAATTCCTTCATACAAATATATGATAATGAACAATAATCATCAACTCAATTGGAATTATAACATTGAGAAACATACATGTGGAGGATGGAAATCTTAATGTGGGATTCAAAACAATTGTAAGCCAATATATTTTTGCATTTGGAATAGTAAAAAAATCCTCTTTGAGACTCTAGTTAACCTTATTATTTTATATCCCTCTAAGGTTTGGGGTACAATATATCTAGAGAATCATGGAGGAAGATTGAGGATATCTAAAAGCATTTATAAACCTACAACCTCAAGATGGAAGGATATACTCCCTACCTCATCCTCTTAATTGGAGTTAGCCTTTTCCCTATTGAAAGCATGGCTATGACCAGGGATATCATGTACAAGAAGAAGTTCAACAACATAGAGGCTAATAGGTTTCCAAAATTTGATTCTAACTCTAGCCAAAACCACGAGCTTTAGCTCAAGTGAGGATGACATAAGGATGCTTAGCCTTAGCTATATCATTGTGGGGGAGGGAAATATTAGCTAGATAAGGGGGGATAAAGGAGGAGATCATCTCATAGAATAAGTATAATATTAAAAATGTTATTACTTCCAAATTCAGGGAGAAGTAATGGAGTGATAAAGAGTTAGAGGGAAAAAGGAGAAAATGAACTAAGATATTATAAGGAGGTGATCAACCTGAATCTTGAAAACCAGAATTATTTATTTGTCTCTACTAGTGTTAGGAAATCTTGAAAACCAAAATTACTTATTTGTGTTGACTAGTGTTAAGAAGAAATGAACATTGCTAAGATAAAAACTAATTCTCAAGAGTTTCAAGTGAAACAAGGCTTTCCTTTACCCCCAAAAACCTAGACACTGAGATGGTTAATGATTGGCGAACACTTATCTCACTTTTCTTAAACTTAGAAATAATATGTTAAAAAATTTCCATTAATTTTTTACTAAAGTACTACAGACCATATTGACTGTAATAAATGTTAATC
The DNA here is from genome assembly GCA_000404065.3 of Pinus taeda. Classification (NCBI taxonomy): domain Eukaryota; kingdom Viridiplantae; phylum Streptophyta; class Pinopsida; order Pinales; family Pinaceae; genus Pinus; species Pinus taeda. The sequence continues at coordinate 63,891 of APFE031075065.1, forward strand.
ACTATCATTAACATAAATCCATACATTAATTAAACAAATTCCTGATATATAATTTATATATAATAATTCATATTTACGCCATAAGGCGTTCCCTCTGAGATCAACTATCCAACCTGCCTCCGTGTCATAATCTGTACCATTAAATATTTTTTTAGACGATTGAGTGAAGATCCTCCGTCGATTTGAATTGCATGACCATTTCTAGCTTTCCCAAGTATAAAAACTTCTGAAATCAACTATCCAACCTACCTCCGTGTCATAATCAGTACCATTAAAAATTTTGTTAGACGATTGAGTGAAGATCCTCCGTCGATTTGAATTGCATGACAGTTGCTAGCTTTCCCAACTACTCGGTGCTGTGGCGCCCTTCATTTGAGTGGGAAGATTTTTTACCCCGTGGGAATAGAACCTGCAACATCGACTCAAAGGCCGGCGAGCGGGACTTAAAGGGTAAAGAGCGTGAGGAAGAGCGATTCTCATCAGATGCAAGTACGGAGGGAGATATAATGTTGGATCTGAATTTACCGTTGGAGATGGTGCCACTGTGATGACATTGGGTTGTTGTGAAAATGTAGACTTAATCAGACATCATAGCCTCTAATCTTTTTGTAGACTCTATCATTAAAAATTTAATAAAAAATCATTTTTGGTTTAATGTTTCCTAAATGTATAATTACATTAAATTGCTAATATCAATTTAGTTTTGTTAACATGGATTATTATCTTTAATTGTGAGTAAATTGTCGATTCCTTCACGTAAATAGTCGATTCCTTCCTGCATAATGCCGATATTTTCATGTCTAAATGTGTTCAGGTCGAGGCCGATTGAAAATAAGTAAATTAGGAATGGTTTCTCAAGTTGCAAAGTATACGAACAGAAAATTTGTGAAAATTATTTTGAAAAATTAAATAACTAAATACGAATACTCTTCTACTCTTATGAGAAAATTATATGAATATTCTTATATAAAGATAAGATAGATATAGATCTTTATCTAGATTTTTTTTAAATGTTAATTTTTTTTTAATATATTTAAAAATAAGATAACATGATATACTTTGAGGGATGTTACTGATTTGTTCTATTTCTTATTTTATGTAATATTAGTGATTTGTTTTATTTTTTAGTGTTATTTATATCCTTCGCGTCATGTTATCATGTTATTTTGATTGGAAAATTGATTTTCAAACATATATATTGAGTTTTCATCTAAAATCAGTGATTTTTAGGGTTATTCTTTGATATTGTTTAGTCAATATCAGTCAACATCAATTAAGATTCATTTTAGAAAAAGTTAGACGTAATTTCTAATTACACCATAAGGGGTTTCTCTCTTAAACAAAGTCAATATCAATCAACATTCATTTTAGAAAAAGTTAAAAGTAATTGCTAATTACACCATTAGGGGTTTCTCTCTAAAAAAAACTCCCCCGGGTGCACACTTGCCTTTGATGTTGTTTAGTCAACATCAGTCAACATCAATCAACATTCATTTTAGAAAAAGTTAAAAGTAATTGCTAATTACACCATAAGGGGTTTCTCTCTTAAACAAACTCCCCTTGGTGCACACTTGTCATCGCTCTTTCCTGTTTGATCCATCCTTAGACGATTGGATTGTCCAGGTCCATTGATTTAAATGCACCGACACAAACGGTTTTCTGTTTCTTTGCGTAGATGTCATCGTCTTATACAAAGACGAGTTACTAACTGATTTTAACAACTGCTGGTGGAACAGGAATCCAATTCCGAGGATCTCTTATCAAAGAGAGGGATCATGAAGTAACAAGGGAGGAATTTCTTTACTACGCCTCCAATTCCATAAACTATGGATAGGCTTCATATTTTACTTCATTTTTTTATTATTGCCTTATCTGGTTTATGCATGTTTCTTTTTGGTGGAGGATTTAAGATTTTCTTTGGAACAAGGCATTTTTTTGAGCGAATTTTTTATAGCAAACTGTAGGTGACAAAAGTTTACTCTGTTTGATGTTATATTATACAAGAGATAAATAAATAGATAGCAGACTGATTAATTCTTTTTGATCTTTTGCATGATTCTTTTTGGTGGGTTTTGGTGGGCAGAGGATTTAATATACAGTCTCTTGAACAAGGCATTTTTTTAGCGATTTTTTATAGCCAACTGTAGGTGACAACACTAATAGTTTACTCTCTTTCTACTCCCTTTGATGTTATACTATACAAGAGACAGATAGATAGTAGACTGGTTAAAGATTTTTGATCTTCTTTGTTGAATTTCTTGATCAATATTATGATGTAACCATGATAATGTACTACTTTTTATATCAATAGAAAGAAAGCCTTTTTTTCTCCTGCAAAAAAGAAAAAGTGTATTTTGCAAATCACTGAACAGACATTTTACAAACACGTCCTAATCAAATGCCTCACATTATTCATATGAGGTAGGGAAGGAAATAGTGGATCAAAAGGAGTCCATCTGAATATCCAATGGTTACCGGTAAGTTGGACTTGCATCTGTACCACAAGATCCCACTTTTTCCAGGGTAGTCAGCCTCTACATACACAAATTCTCTAAACTCCCTCCATAAGGCATTACAAACAGGCGTATTGTCATAGCAGTGTAATAGTTTCCCAGAATCGGCTTAATAACCCTAGTCGCCTCCCCAACACGGTAATGAGGAATTATGGAGAACAAATTATGAGTCACATGGTTGTCAGTTATGTGATGGAATACTAGATTCAACATTTTGTAATCCCTATCAACTGTTAACAGTGCACCTCTCATCCATTCCCACTCTAGTCTGTCATAGTGGGGAAGAGTCGGATGCATGTGCTGCAGGCACGTGATCAACACCAGGAATGCATTCACAATCAAGAGTGGAATATAGAAGCCATGAATGTAGTATAAGTCTTGTTGTATCATCCACAAAAGAGTACTCACTAAATGCATGATGCCCACATTCATGTGCTATAACCCATATATCAAACATAACGCACCCCTGAACTGCCCAATAACCAAACTAGAGTGCCCATCCAAGCAATCAAGGCCCTGTGAAATAATAGGTGGTTGTGGAATACAACAGAAGTGAAACAATAAGAAGATCGTATCCTAGATATGAGAATGATGTGAGCAGTGATCTGTTGAAGCAGTGACGTGGAATGGCTCTCTTCAATTATCTCAATGTAAACGGTGGCTTTCCACAAGGATCTCGCTCCATTATATCTTTCCTAGCAGGCAAGGCCATCCTTTCAGCAACCCACTTTGTAGCTTACAAGTCTCTACAAAAGATTATGGCATAGGGTGTAATGCGTGCATACAGACAATAGAGGTGACTTTGTACATATGTCCTGGCCTAAAAGGTGCATATAGAGAATATATTTCATTAAACTGATGTGCAATTTCTTCATATAAACTGATATGCAATTTCCGAAATTTCTACTTTGCTGTTAAATGGTATGTACCACTAATTTCCATGTCAAGGTGCGTATAGAGAATATAATTCATTAAACTGATTTTCAATTTCTTCATATAAATTGATGTCCAATTTTTGCTTTGCAATTAAATGGTATGTACTATTAATTTCCCAACTCTGATCACAACAATTATCCATGGCCCTGAAGAAGAAACAAAACTCTGGACTTTAGACCTCACTTTGAGCCTCCACTACCAGAAACAGTCCTGGGAAACTACACAACATGAATACTTCAGGGAACCTGAGTGGAGGATGATATATCCTTCTAGGGGATTTATGCTAGTCAATATTTTGGATTAAATCATACTCGTGAATGAATGTGAATGTAGTTGCTCAAGCTATCTTCAAGATCTTCTAAGAGATCTGGGTTGTTTACAATATACTTCGGAGAGCTAGCAGAATCAATTTGGAAGGATGCGAAATATATGAATGTAGCTAGAGGCTTAGGGCCACTGGAAAGTATGCATTCAGTTAGTCCTTGCTTCTGTCCATGCAAGTATATGTTTGAAGGACCAGATGCACCAGAGTTATACATCTCCCTTACATTTGCTACACCTATGTACAACAAAGATCAAATGCACCATTTTCCACCTCTATTCTTGAATTGTTGTCCTCGGAATCTTCAAAATCTCACTGAAATCTCTATCACTCCATCCAAAACTAGAAAAATAATGATATGGATCTCTTGTCGGAGGCCCTGATATGGTCTTTGTCGTCTGAGGGAACATGTCAACAGTTAATATGGTTTTGAGTTCCAGTTTGATCAGAATTATCAGCAAGGGATCAATTTTGGATCAAGCTCATGTTAATTCAAGTATATGACCCCTCCTATGTCTTGTTTATGCTTTTATGATCATTTCTAATCAAGAGATTACATATAAATAATGTGTTTTTGGTTTTATGTTTTTGCAGTTAATTTGTTTTGGCATGAAGAATTTAGAACTTCCCAAGATACCTTACAAGAATACTGAGTTGAGAAACACAAATGGTAAACAATAAGGAAAAGAAAGAAAGCATTTTTGGATGCTAGAACAGAAAGATCGCAAGGCCAACAACAAAAACAAGGCATGTATGTGCTTGTACTTCTGAGACATATAAGGAAGCTTCAAGTGGAAAACTACTCAATAATATATAAACTTAAATTAATTGATGATGTTTCGAGGATTAGAATTTTTTTAATGTTTTTCTATCTAATAATGTTTAGGTATTTAATATGTTAGTATTCATTTATCAGTGATCAATTTTTTTTATATGTTTTGTCTAGTAATTTTTAGGTATTTAATAGGTCAATACTCATTTTAAATTTAGATTTATTTAAAATGGAGTAGAGAAATACAATTTGTTAATTGAAATTTAGAATGCAAATCATTTTGATACCTGGAAAAGAGTGAAATGGATAAAGAAAGGAAAGGTAGAGGGCAATTGAACCAAAAAAGTTTATTTGTCAGTTGCACAGTTGGGGTTTCCTTTAACTACAACATGCCTACCTTGAATTCTATTATTATAACATGTAGCTTTGGTTGGAAAGATAAGTAGAGGGTGACTGAACCAAAAAAGTTTATTTGTTGGCTGCACAGTTAGGGTTTCCTTTAACTACAACATGCGTACCTTGAACTTTGTTATTATAACTTGTAGCTTTGTTCCAACTAACAAAATTATCTCTGTATTTTGGAGATAAAATGACATAAAACCAAAAGAATTCAACCAAAAAATTGTCATGATTATTAACTCCCATTATCAATATTTCAGTGTCATAATAGTCCAAGATTTTTTTGCACTTACAACTAAGGGAACTAAACAGAGCCAAAAGAATGAATACCACCATGCTCACAGAAATAAATCCAACCAAAAAGAGGATGTTAGATTAAACACTAGTAGAAACGCCTTTTAAGAATATGCAGATTGAAGCCATTGGAAGCACAGATAGAGTGTTGAGGACTTATTATACACATTGAGAAGCAAAAATATTACGGGAAAATCCCACAATGGAGGACTGTATATAACCCTTTTTAACCTTTCTTAGTTCCTCTTTTCTTGTTTCCCTTATTCATCTTACTAACGAGGACAACATTCTACTCCTCCTCAATACCTGCAATAGTATCCAGTATTGTCTCCTTCTTGTTGAAGTCATTCTCCTTCTAGTTGAAGTCATTCCGTAGCCTGCTAAATGTTAATTTTTTTTTAATATATTTAAAAATAAGATAACATGATATACTTTGAGGGATGTTACTGATTTTTTCTATTTCTTATTTTATGTAATATTAGTGATTTGTTTTATTTTTTAGTGTTATTTATATCCTTCGCGTCATGTTATCATGTTATTTTGATTGGAAAATTGATTTTCAAACATAGATATTGAGTTTTCATCTAAAATCAGTGATTTTTAGGGTTATTCTTTGATATTGTTTAGTCAATATCAGTCAACATCAATTAACATTCATTTTAGAAAAAGTTAGAAGTAATTGCTAATTACACCATAAGGGGGTTTCTCTCTTAAACATAGTCAACATCAATCAACATTCATTTTAGAAAAAGTTAAAAGTAATTGCTAATTACACCATAAGGGGTTTCTCTCTAAAACAAACTCCCCTCGGTGCACACTTGTCTTTGATGTTGTTTAGTCAACATCAGTCAACATCAATCAACATTCATTTTAGAAAAATTTAAAAGTAATTGCTAATTACACCATAAGGGGTTTCTCTCTTAAAAAAACTCCCCTTGGTGCACTCTTGTCATCGCTCTTTCCTGTTTGATCCATCCTTACACGATTGGATTGTCCAGGTCCATTGATTTAAATGCACCCACACAAACGGTTTTTTGTTTCTTTGCGCAGATGTCATCGTCTTATACAAAGACGGGTTACTAACTGATTTTAACAACTTCTGGTGGAACAGGAATCCAATTCCGAGGATCTCTTATCAAAGAGAGGGATCATGAAGTAACAGGGGAGGAATTTATTTATTACGCCTCCAATTCCATAAACTATGGATAGGCTTCATATTTTACTTCATTTTTTTATTATTGCCTTATCTGGTTTATGCATGTTTCTTTTTGGTGGAGGATTTAAGATTTTCTTTGGAACAAGGCATTTTTTTGAGCGAATTTTTTATAGCAAACTGTAGGTGACAACAATTTACTCTGTTTGATGTTATATTATACAAGAGATAGATAAATAGATAGTAGACTGATTAATGCTTTTTGATCTTTTGCATGATTCTTTTTGGTGGGTTTTGGTGGGCAGGGGATTTAAGATACAGTCTCTTGAACAAGGCATTTTTTTAGCAATTTTTTATAGCCAACTGTAGGTGACAACACTGATAGTTTACTCTCTTTCTACTCCCTTTGATGTTATACTATACAAGAGACAGATAGATAGTAGATTGGTTAAATCGTTTTGATCTTCTTTGTTGAATTTCTTGATCAATATTGTGATGTAACCATGATAATGTACTACTTTTTATATCAATAGAAAGAAAGCCTTTTTTTTCTCTGGAAAAAAAGAAAAAGTGTATTTTGCAAATTACTGAACAGACATTTTACAAACACATCCTAATCAGATGCCTCACATTATTCATATGAGGCAGGGAAGGAAATGGTGGATCAAAAGGAGTCCATCGGAATATCCAATGGTTACCGCTAAGTTGGACTTGCATTTGTACCCCAAGATCCCACTTTTTCCAGGGTAGTCAGCCTCTACATACACACATTCTCTAAATTCCCGCCATAAGGCATTACAAACAGGCGTAGTGTCATAACAGTGTAATAGTTTCCCAGAATCAGCTTAATAACCCTAGTCGCCTCCCCAACACGGTAATGAGGAATTATGGAGAACAAATGATGAGTCACATGGTTGTCAGTTATGTGATGGAATACTAGATTCAACATTATGTAATCCCTATCAGTTGTTAATGGTGCACCTCTCATCCATTCCCACTCTAGTCTGTCATAGTGGGGAAGAGTCGGATGCATGTGCTGCAGGCACGTGATCAGCACCACGAAAGCATTCACAATCAAGAGTGGAATATAGAAGCCATGAATGTAGTATAAGTCCTGTTGTATCATCCACAAAAGAGTACTCACTAAATGCATGATGCCCACATTCATGTGCTATAACCCATATATCAAACATAACGCACCCCTGAACTACCCAGTAACCAAACTAGAGTGCCCATCCAAGCAATCCAGGCCCTGTGAAATAATAGGTGGTTATGGAATACAACAGAAGTGCAACAATAAGAAGATCGTATCCTAGATATGAGAATGATGTGAGCAGTGATCTGTTGAAGCAGTGAGGTGGAATGGCTCTCTTCAATTCTCTCAATGTAAACGGTGGCTTTCCACAAGGATCTCGCTCCATTATATATTTCCTAGCAGGCAAGGCCATCCTTTCACCGACCCACTTTGTAGCTTACAAGTCTCTACAAAATATTATGGCACAGGGTGTAATGCATGCATACAGATAGTAGAGGTCACTTCGTACATATATCATGGCTTAAAAGGTGCATATAGATAATATATTTCATTAAACTGATGTGCAATTTCTTCATAGAAACTGATGTGCAATTTCCGAAATTTCTACTTTGCTATTAAATGGTATGTACCACTAATTTCCATATCAAGGTGCGTATAGAGAATATAATTCATTAAACTAATGTGCAATTTCTTCATATAAACTGACGTGCAATTTTTTCTTTGCAATTAAATGGTATGTACTGTTAATTTCCCAACTCTAATCACAACAATTATCCATGGCCCTGAAGAAGAAACAGAACTCTGGACTGTAGACCTCACTTTGAGCCTCCACTACCAGAAACTGTCCTGGGAAACTACACAACATGAATACTTCAGGGAACCTGAGTGAAGGATGATATATCCTTCTAGGGAATTTATGCTAGTTAATATTTTGGATTAAATCATACTCGTGAATGAATGTGAATGCAATTGCTCAAGCTATCTTCAAGCTCTTCTAAGAGATCTGGGTTGTTTACAATATACTTCGGAGAGCTAGCAGAATCAATTTGGAAGGATGCGAAATATATGAATGTGGTTGGAGGCTTAGGGCTACTGGAAAGTATGCATTCAGTTAGTCCTTGCTTCTGTCCATGCAAGTATATGTTTGAAGGACCAGATGCACACAAGTTATACATCTCCCTTACATTTGCTACACCTATGTACAACAAAGATCAAATGCACCATTTTTCCACCTCTATTCTTGAATTGTTGTCCTCAAAATCTTCAAGATCTCACTGAAATCTCTATCACTCTGTCCAAAAATAGAAAAATAATGATATGGATCTCTTGTCGGAGGCCCTGATATGGTCTTTGTCGTCTGAGGGAACATGTCAATAGTTAATATGGTTTTGAGTTCCAGTTTGATCAGAATTATCAGCAAGGGATCAATTTTGGATCAAACTCATGTTAATTCAAGTATATGACCCCTCCTATGTCTTGTTTCTGCTTCTGCGATCATTTCTAATCGAGAGATTACATATAAATAATGTGTTTTTGGTTTTATTTTTTTGCAGTCAATTTGTTTTGGCGTGAAGAGTTTACAACTTCCCAAAATACCTTACAGGAATACTGAGTTGAGAAACACAAATGGTAAACAATAAGGAAAAGAAAGAAAGCATTTTTGGATGCTATAACAGAAAGATTGCAAGGCCAACAACAAAAACAAGGCATGTATGTGCTTGTACTTCTGAGACATATATGGAAGCTTCAAGTGGAAAACTACTCAATAATATATAAACTTAAATTAATTGATGATGTTTCGATGATTAGAATTTTTTTAATGTTTTTCTGTCTAATAATTTTTAGGTATTTAATATGTTAGTATTCATTTATCAATGATCAATTTTTTTTATATGTTTTGTCGAGTAATTTTTAGGTATTTAATAGGTTAGTAGTCATTTTAAATTTAGATTTATTTAAAATGGAGTAGAGAAATACAATTTGTTAATTGAAATTTAGAATGCAAATCATTTTGATACCTGGAAAAGAATGAAATGGATAAAGAAAGGAAAGGTAGAGGGCAATTGAACCAAAAAAGTTTATTTGTTGGTTGCACAGTTGGGGTTTCCTTTAACTACAACATGCCTACCTTGAATTCTATTATTATAACTTGTAGCTTTGGTTGGAAGGATAAGTAGAGGGCGGCTGAACCAAAAAAGTTTATTTGTTGGCTGCACAATTGGGGTTTCCTTTAACTACAACATGCATACCTTGAACTTTGTTATTATAACTTGTAGCTTTGTTCCAACCAACAAAATTATCTGTGTATTTTGGAGATAAAATGACATAAAACCCAAAGAATTCAACCAAAAAATTGTCATGATTATTAATTCCCATTATCAATATTTCAGTGTCATAATAGTCCAAGATTTTTGTGCACTTACAACTAAGGGAACTAAAGAGAGCCAAAAGAATGAATACCACCATGCTCACAGAAATAAATCCAACCAAAAAGAGGATGTTAGATTAAACACTAGTAGAAACTCCTTTTAAGAATATGCAGATTGAAGCCATTGGAAGCAAAGATAGAGTGTTGAGGACTTATTATACACATTGAGAAGCAAAAAGATTACGGGAAAAGCCCACAATGGAGGACTGTATATAACCCTTTTTAACCTTTCTTAGTTCCTCTTTTCTTGTTTCCCTTATTCATCTTACTAACGAGGACAACATTCTACTCCTCCTCAATACCTGCAATAGTATCCAGTATTGTCTCCTTCTTGTTGAAGTCATTCTCCTTCTAGTTGAAGTCATTCCATAGCCTGCTAAAAATGGGAAGTTTTTTTTTGGTCAGATGTGAGCCCAAAAGTTTCCAAAAGAAACAAGACCCATTTCATGCAATGGGCATTGGGTACTAGCTCTTTACCCTTCACCTACTAATTATCATCTTCAATGATTCTTTATATGTCACAATGCTTCTCGAATTTATGCCTTACGGTGTTTCCTTTGCAACATCTGATGCAAATGCTAGTTATAAATCATAACACACCAAAATATCATATTACAAGCACATAAAATAATAAAGACGAGTTAAAATTTCATAAAGTACACCTATGACAAAAAAACAATATATATATATTAAAAAATTAGTAAAATGATAGGAGTAAACCAGTCGAACATCAACAACCTAGAAAACCATGAAAAAATTTAACGTCCACGGATAAAAGCCTAAGACCGAGGTGATAATACAAGGAGCTCCGTGCAAGTTTATTATAATTTCATGAACGTAGGCATTTTTTCATTTCAGATCCATCTGATGTAATATTGAATTCATGATTTTTGGCCAATAAAGAGATGACCACGTGACGATGGGCTTCACAAAGCGATTACAAGAGGGAGGTGGACAAGAAGACCGTTAACAATGTGACTGCACATTCCTATGGGTTCCAAATTTTATGAACAACACGTTGGACGTCATTTGCTGCCTAAAAGTCTTAATGTAGGATGGAACCTAGATTACAAATCCTGGCCGCATTGTTATTTAGAGTTTAACATTTTGAATCTAATAATGTGTCGAGTACTACAGTCTGATTCGTCGTTTTCCTTTAGGGTTTTGTGAAACCTTTCACATCCGATAAAGAACTAGAAATATGAACAAAGGGATCACATCCTATTCCGAGGTCTTCAAGGTATTCGCAGAGCTCGTGTAGCCAGAGACACTCACGACCCCCGTAAACCCCTGTAATGGAAAGGAAGGCCTTGGTTAGAAACCACACAGAACCAATGCATGCAAAAGATCTCTGTGATTTGCTTTGGCTTATAGCCGAGATGAATATGAAGCCCCATATTGTAATGGGGAAGTACGATTTAAGGCGGCTTATAGCCAAAAAGTCCTTCAAACAGTCCTGCTGGACCAAGGTCTACCAGTGAAAAGGAGAAAAAAGTCCTTCAGTGTTCTCAATAGAGATTTCTGGTTTAATCCGCTATAATAATGACTCCGCTATATTTATTAAAAAACTTTGATACAATGTGATGTGGTTATGAGCAGTGATACCCATGCTCATGAAGTAGCTACGCGTCCTTAGTGAGTTTGAGTTTGAAAATAGTATATTAAATTTAATTTCAAAATACTCCATTCTCATGAGAGAATAGAGACTATATTTTTAGAGAATAGAGACTATATTTTGAGTGCATGGTATTATTTGGTTTGAGTATATATTAATTTGTTTTTATTAAATATTTGAGATATTATTTTTATTTGTATTATATTATTTATTTATTGATGATGTGTTTAGTTGAGGTTTATTTAAGGATAGTTCGATAAATTTTATTAATTTGTTTTTATTAAAATATTTTTTTTTTTGTTAATTTTTTATTACATTTATTTATTTATAATGTGATTGGTTGGTGTTTTATTATGGATGGTTAGTAAATTCTATGTATTAATAATAATAAATTTTTTGTTTTTAGTTTATTTCATTTTTCATTTTAATCATTCATTATTTAATATATATATATATAATATATATATTATTAAATTATGATATAATATAATATATATATATAAAAGATATATAACACACATATATATACCATATTAATTAATTAAATTTTTTAATTTTTGGTGATGATATTTAACACTATAATATTTTATTAGTTGTTTTATTTTTGTGATGAAATCTTTGTCTTTATTATTTTTTAGTTTAATTTATTTATATTTAAGCTAGTCCACATGTACTAGCTACTATGTAGCTCTCATTAATATCGGTGTCTAAGCACAAATTCACCCACAAAATTATTTTTTACAAATTCATCTAGAAAGTTATTTTTTAAAGCGAATTTATATTCTCATTAAACTACTCTCTTGGTAATTTCATAATTTGAGAAAAAGAAGAATAGAATGAGTGAAATTGAAACATGAGTAAGATTGAGAATAAGATTTAAATATATAATTTATTAAATATTAAAATTAATAAAATAAAATATAATTAAAATATTTGTTAACTAAATTAGATAATTATTTTTAAAATTTAAAATAGTTCAATTCGTGAAATTTAAAAAAAAAATAATAATAGTAATATTGTAAAATTTCCTAATTTGAATAATATTAAAAATAATTTAAATAAAAATATAACAAAAAAATATAATGTACATTTTTTATTGTATTTTTCTGGCATCGTAGTAGTTTTTGTCCTCAGATAGTGCCTCGGTTAGAGGACCATATGAAATAAGATGTAATGTACGGGAATCTATCGTGTTTGTGTTTCGATGGAGCAACAAAATTTTAATTTGAATTTTTTTGTTTACATAAAATTATTTTTAATAATTATATATATATATATATATATATATATATATATATATATATATATTTTAGATTTAAAATTATTTTTTCAAAATTATTTATGAATACAAGTAAGGGTATCTCTTATCGTTTATTACTTTTGGCATTTACATTAATAAATTTAAATAGTGTCTACAGGATGTGTTGGCCATATACTCACTCACAACTTTATAATTCCTTAGAAGGATGCGTTGGCCCCATGTTTACTCACATCTTCATAACTCCTCTCCTTTATGTTGAGGGTATTGTTCTTTTGGTAAAAGCCATGATGATATTGGAAATCAATTAAGAATCCTTCAAGATGGTAACAAGACTAAATTCATAGTAATTAAATCCAAAAATATTACCTCTGATAGTTTTATTTAAGATAATAGCTATTTGAAGGAAATTCTTCATACAAATATATGATAGTGAACATTAATCATCCACTCAATTGGAATTTTAACATTGAGAAAATGTCAAGTGGAGGATGGAAAACTTACTATGGGCTTTAAAACAATTTTAAGTCAATATATCTTTGGATTTTGAATTGTACACAAATTCCTCTTTGACACCTAGTCAACCTTATTATTTTATATGCCTGTAAGGTTTGAATTTACAGTATATCTAGAGAATCATGGAGAAAGATTGAGTAGATCCAAAAGCATTTATAAACATACAACCTCAATATTGAAGCATATTCTCCTACCTTATCCTCTTGATTGGGGTTAGCATTTTCCCTATTGAAAGCATGACTATGACCAAGTATATCATGTACAAGAATAAGTTCTACAACATAGAAGCTAAGGGGTTTAGAAAAAATGATTTTAACTCCATCCAAAACCCCCAGCTTCAGCTCAAGTGAGGGCATAAGGATGCTCAATCTTGGTTATACCATCGCGGGGGAGGGAAATCTTAGCTAGACCACTGGGGGATAAATGAGAAGATCATCTCATAGAATAAGTATAATATTAAAAATGTTATTATTCCCAAATTTATATAGAAGTAATGGACTTATAAAGAGTTAGAGGGAAAAAGAGAAAATGAACTAAGATATTATAAGGAGGTGATCAACCTCAATCTTGAAAACCAAAATTATTTATTTGTCTCGACTAGTGTTACAAGTGTTAAGAAGAAATGAGCATTGGTAAGATAAAAACTAATTCTCAAGAGTTTAGAGTGAAACTAGGCTTTTCTCTACTCAAAAAGCTAGGTAATGAGAAGGTTAATGATTTGAGAACACTTCTCTCACTTTTCTTCAAGCTTAGAAATAATATGTTAAAAAATTTCCATTAATTTCTTAATTCTTAAGGTTAACAATATTAATTAATTGTAGTAAATATTAATCACCATCAATAATATAAATCCATACATTAATTAAACAAAATAATAATATATAATTTATATACAATAATTCATATTTATAAACCATAATAAACCAAAATATCATATTACAAACACATAAAATAATACAAGCGAGTTAAAAATTCGTAACCTACAACCATGACAAAAAAATAAGGTCCACGCATAAAACCCTAAGACCGAGGTAATAATAATACAAGGAGCTCCGTGCAGTCTATTATAATTTCATGAACGTAGACATTTTTCAGTTCAGATGCACCTGATGTAATATTGAATTCATGGTTTTTGGCCAATAAAGACATGAGCACATTACGATGGGCTTCACAAAGCCATTACCAAGATGGAGGTGGACAAGAAAACCATTAAGAATGTGACTGCACATTACCATGGGTTCCAGATTTTATGAACAACACGTTGGACGTCATTTGCTACCTAGAAGTCTGAAAGTAGGATGGAACCCAGATTACAAATCCCGGCCGCACTATTAGGCGGAGTTTAACATTTGAATTTAATAATGTGTAGACCACTACAATCTGATTCGTCGTTTTCCTTTAGGGTTTTGTGAAAACTTTGACATCCGATAAAGAGCTAAAAACATAAACAAAGGGATCACATACTATTCCAAGGTCTTCATGTTATTCGCAGAGTTCGTTTAGCCAGAGACACTCACGACCCCCGTAATGGAAAGAGAGGTCTTGGGTTAGAAACCACATAGAACCAATACATGCAAAAGATCTATGTGATTTGTTTTGGCTTATACCCGGGATGAATATGAGGCCTCTGATTGTAATGGGTATGTACAATTTAAGGCGGCTGCTGGAGCAAGCGGCGTTTGCCAAAAAGTCCTGCTGGAGCAAGGCTTATCAGTGAAAAGGTGAGAAAGTCCTTGAGTGATCTCATTAGAGATTTCTGGTTTAATCCGCTATAATAATGACTCCGCTATGTTTATTTAAAAACTTTGATATAATGTGATGTGGTTATGAGTAGTGATACCCCTGCTCATGAGGTAGCTACGTGTCCTAAGTAAGTTTGAGTTTGACGATAGCATATTAAACTAAATTTCAAAATATTGTGTATTAATTGTTTTAAACACTTTTGCTATTTATGATAGAATTATGAGAATTTAATTTTTGTAATTTTATTTATTATTTAAATTTATTTATTTAAAAATTATTAAAGTTTTTTTTAATATGGAATTATCATTTTTTCATATTTTTAATTTATAATTTATTATTATATTAAAAATATATTTTAATAAATTAATATATATATATATATATATATAATATATATATATATAAAAGTAAGTAAAAGAAAACAAATTTTATGTATATATAAGAGTAATACTAGTTAATCATATTTTTTAATTTTTATTAGTTATTTTATTTTTGTGATGAAATTTTTATTTTTATTTAGTTTAATAGTTATATTTAAGTTAAGCTAAGCTTAGCCCTTATTAATGGCATTGTCTACTGAGGTCATAAATTCACTTAGAATTTTTTGTTGGAATCAATTACTTTTTTCTTCAAAAAATAAGATTATACAAGTGCTTTGTCCACATGGGGTAGCTCAAGCGGCAAGGGCTGTGGAAATGAAGTCTCACCGAACCGTCTTGGGTTCAAATCTTGAGCTACCCTTCCCCTGTAGAGGGTTACATAATGGACATGTAAATCGGAGAGTCCCGCCCCAGCTTACAAAAAAAAAGATTATAGAAGTGCTTTAATTGTTTTTTATGTTGGAAATGGATTCAACACCATCAAAACCCCATGAGCAACCAAAATCTTGAAGTTGGAAAACTATAACCCAGATTTCTCAAAATTTCTACTTGATTTTGAAAAAAATCATGGCTGAATTTCAGAATGAATTTGAGACCTCCTTAGACTACTCTCTTATTAATTTCATAATTTGATAAAAGCAAGTATCAGATGAGTGAAATGGAAACATGAGTGAGATAGAGAATAAAATTTCAATATACAATTATTAAATATTACAAT